>PVLA01005493.1:0-145212 GCA_004027455.1 Hydrochoerus hydrochaeris
ACCATCATCACCATCACCATCACCACCATCACCACCATAACCATCATCATCACCATCACCATCACCATCACCATCACCATCTGCGTGCTGGGTGGAACCCAGGACCTCTTACACGCTAAGCGAGCTCTCAGCCACTGCACCACTCCCTCAGCCTAACTGGCTTTATTTTTAAAAGTCCCAGTGAGGAGGCCACTGGTTGTGCAGCTTCTAGAATTTCCACGACAGACATTTGCTGTATAACAATGATCTTGAGCATGTGGGAGCCCCTGGCTCTTGGGTACTGGCATCTATTGGAGGAAGAGGCTGGAACCCTCCAGTGCCTGCCCACTGTGGTCACACTGATTGAAGCAGTGGACGTCGGGTTCTTCAGCAGGGTGAAAACCGTGAGTCTGTGTCGGCCCCAGGCTTTAGATATCTTACTACACACTCAGCCCCGTCAGATGCCAGGGCATCCTGGGATGGGCACAAGGTGAGTGTGAGAGCAGTCCCACTCCTGGGTAGTGGCTACAACTTCCCACGTCCCTGTCCCAATGTGAAACGACACCAAAGGTGTAGATGGGACTTGTTTTTATTATTATTATTATTATTATTATTATTATTATTATTATTAGTTGTACTGGGGGTTGAACCCAGGAAGCACAGGCTGTACAGCTTTAACACTTCCATGACAGACATTCATTTAATGTTTAAATCAGAACCAGCCCTGGGCCTGTGGGAGCCTCTAGGGCCTTCACACTGAGCTCATCCCCACGCTTTTTAAAAATGTTTTCTTTTGAAACAGGGTCTTGCTAAGTCACTAAATTGCCCAGCCTGGGTTTGAACTTGTGATCCTCCTGCCTCAGCCTCCCAGAGTGCTGGGATTACAAGTCTGCTCTGGCACCGCAGGTCCGTTTCTTTGTGAGAGAGACAGAGAAAGTCTCATGCTGGGTCCTATACACATATTGTTGCTCTCAGTGTTTCCGAATGGACTCAGTGTGGTTCCCTGCAACTCCTCTTTCCGTATGGCCCATGATATGATTCCCTGCTGCTTCTTCAGCATTTTTAAAATCAAAAACTGCAGTTCAATCCTTTGACCTGGGAACATGAGGACCCTTCCTGGGAGCAAAATGACCAACGGCCTTGTAAGAGTAAAGTGCTTATTCGTGGTTCCCATGTCTGGGCACCTTTTGGGGGCACACTTAACTGAAGCTGCAGAAATGTCACTTTGGTTCTGCACTGTTACTCCATGGGACCCTAAAGATACCTGCTTCCCGAAGAAGTGTTCGTTTTCTTTATCCATTCCTGGTTCCTAAGAGAAGGACTCCACCCTGCAAGGATACCTTGAATTATAACTGCAAGACTGTCAGGCAAAAAATCTTCATCCCATGGCAGGAAGACAAGGTTTTCTGATTCCTGTGGCCTTGTCTGAAGGCAGAAGGAGGAATGGTTGGCCCTTTGCATATCTCCCTGGAGTAAGGCAGTTTAAAAATCTTAAGAAGATGGCGCTAAAGCCTAGAGGCTAACACGTGTACAATAAATCATCTCTTCTGTGTTAAAAAAAAAAAATCTTAACCAGCAATGAATGCTTTTGCATTAGAGAGCAGTGAGGGTATAGTTCAGCCTGCCTAGCTTGCATGAGATCTTGGGATCAAATGCTAGCACGAATGACTGAGTGAGTGAGTGAGTGAAATTAACAATAAAACTGGGAATCAGAAAATAAACAACTTTTGGCTCCCGGGCAGCAGATGGAGATGCTGGTCCTTGTACTTACTTTTGACACATATCTGACAATCCCGGCTATCCACTTCCTAACCACTGCAGATTAGAAGCGATCAATCCAAAAGGGAAGTGCAAGTCGCTATTGGCAGGCAAAGGGAGTTCAGAAAGAAGTGCCAAGGGTCAGCCAGATAGGGAGGGAGGAGAAGCAACAGAAAGCAGACAAACACCATAGTCCCCAGAGCCTGCAGAGTCCCGGGGAATGTTGGCAAACAGCTATTACACACCTCAGAAATGAGCAGTTGCTTGTGGATGTGACCACCTGTGGCCTGTTATAAATATTGTTTATAAAATGTTAGCACTGGGCAGGGGTAGAGGGTGTGTAGCTGAGTGGTAGAGCAGGTACTTAGCATGCACGAGGCCCTGGGTTCAACCCAGCACCAAGAAAGCAAAGAAAGAAAGAAAGAAAGAAAGAAAGAAAGAAAGAAAGAAAGAAAGAAAGAAAGAAAGAAAGAAAGAAAGGGGAAGGGAAGGGAAGGGAAGGGAAGGGAAGGGAAGGGAAGGGAAGGGAAGGGAAGGGAAGAGGAGTTACTGAGTAGCAGTTGGATAGTATTGAAAATTCGCAATCAGGTCATTTTGTTCATGTATCATCAAGTTTCTGGTTTTTAGAAAAGGGAGAGAAAGCCAGGCAGCGCCTTGTGCATTTTAGAAACATTTTCTGCTTCAAATGGTACATGTAGAAAGGGAAGACGTTCTCCCACCAGAACTCACGCGTACCCAAGTCACCTGGGTGGCTGGGGTAACGGAACCCTGAGGCCCCTGAGGGTGTGCAGAGGCGTCCTCAGTGGCCCATCCCTAGCAGTGTGCGCTGTTTGAAAGGAGTTTCATCGGTTGCTTCCCTAAGGTTTTTGCAAATCCAAATAACAACTCCCCGCTGCCCCTCAGCATACTGTTTACGCTGGTCTGGTCGCTCCAGGCAGGGCCTCCTCCAGGCCTCGCACAGCGGGTGCCCACCCTTCCTCCTGCCTGTTCCACCTCTGAGCCCTGCGCGTGTTTATGAAGAGCCTGTGGCGTGCGCCCTTCCCGTGCCAGCACTCAAGGGGAACCTTAGCCAACACCAGTCTCTGCTTTCCAGAGTGGTCCTATCCACTGAGGCTGCGAGTTTTTCTTCTGAGAAATAAATCCTCGGCCTTCTCCTCAGCACTCCTTCTGCCTTCACGACCCTACTGGAAACTAAACTGGCTTTGGAGATGTGGCTTTCTTCTCTGATTGACTGATTGATTGGAGGTAGGGTCTTGCTAACTGGCTAAGTTGCCCAAGCTAGGCTTGAACTTGTAACCTTCCTGCCTCAGCCCCCAGAGCCATGGGATTAAAAGTGTGTGCCCCCGTCCCAGGCTGATGTCACCTGGTTTTTGTTTGTTTGTTTGTTTTTCTTTGAGACAGGGTCTCACTATGTAGTTCTGGCTAGCTTTGAACTCACTTTGAACCCAGGCTGGCCTCAAACTCGCCACAGTCATCCTGCCTCAGCCTCCCAAGTGCTGGGATTACAGGCATGAGCCACCACACCTGGCTTTGATATCACTTCTACAGTTTTCTTTACTCCCAGGTCCCAGAGAGGAGGCAGAGTCCATGCATGTGCTCTTTCCTGTCCCTTCTACTAAATTTAGGGCTCCTAGTTTTCTTTGGCACCTTTCCTTCCTGCATCAGTTTTAGCTGCAGTTGCTGTGACAAATACCACAACCTGGGAAGCTTAAAAAACAGACTTATTTCCTCACAGTTCCCAGGGCTGGAAGTCCATGATCAAGGTGCTGGCAGACTGATCCTTTTCTGAGGTCTCTGTCTAAGTCTGTTTTCTGTTGCCATGACTGAGTTCCGCAGACTGAGTAATTTATAAAGAAAAGAGGTTGAGGGGCTGGGGATTTAGCTCAGTGGCATAAGCGCCTGCCTGGCAAGCGCAAGGTTGTGAGTTCAATCCCTGGTACCACAAAAAAAAAAAAGAAAAAAGAAAAAAAAGAAAGAAAAGAAAAGAAAAGAAAAGAAAAGAAAAGAAAAGAGGTTGAATTTAGCTCATGGCTAAGGGAGCCCACAGGCTTGCTTTGGTGCAGCCACCTGCCTGGCCCTGGGCGAGAGCCTTCTTGCTGCATCATAACACAGTGGAAGGCATCACGGGGTGAGAAAATGCCAGCCACGGGCTCAGGCCTAAAGCCAGTAACGCCGCCTGGGCTGCCCCCTCACAAACTCCTCTAACGTAACCCTCCCAGCGCCGTCAGCACTGGGGTTGGAATCTCACCATGGCTCAGGCAGGGACAAATGCTAGACCACAGCTGGCCTCGTTCCATGGCTCAGGGATGTCACCTTCTCCCTGTGTCCCCAAACAACTTCCTGTCTGTGTGTCCACATCCTGGTCGCCCCTTTTTTATACAGACACAGGTGTGATTGCACCAGGCCTGCCCCACTGGCTCCACCCTGCCTTCCCCACCCCCTTTTAAGGTCTGTCTTGAATCTGGTCACATTCCGAGGTACGAGGGGTTCAAGGTTAAACAGGAATCTGGGGGACACAACCAAGACCACTGTACCTTCTCTGAAGTTGGCACCGACCCTTCATCCCTGCCTCTTCCTCCCTCCTTGTTCCCACTGCTTGTCGCCCTCATGGTGGCCTGGCAGCTGCCTCCTGCCCTTGCTCCTGGCCCAATGCCCTTCCTTAGCTTTAGCAACAGGCCTGTGTCCTACTCTGGCTTCACATCTGCTCCGTGTCCTTGGCCTCATCCTTAGGGGCTCTGTCCCATCCTACCCTCATCCTTAGGGGCTCTGTCCCATCCTACCCTCATCCTTAGGGGGCTCTGTCCCATCCTACCTCATCCTTGCACTCCTCTCCCAGAAGGGCCATCTCCTTCCTGTCACCGTGACCCCTGGTGGCCCTCACCGGCTCATCCCCCATCCTCCCTTGTCCTCCTTGCTTTTCTGGACTGGTCTCCACCACACCAGATGCCAGTCCTGCTCCTCCTCAATGTGTTCCTACATTCCCCCCTGTCCTCTCTTCTTAGAATCAGAATTATCCCTCTTTTCCTCCTAAGGCTGATCTAACTTTTCTGCTCTGCCATAGACTGACTCTCTCTCTCTCTCTCTCTCTCTCTCTCTCTCTCTCTCCCTCTCCCTCTCCTTTTCTCTCTCTCTCTCTCTCTCTCCTTCCAAAGTAATTTTCTGGGCCTGGCATGGTGGTACACACCTGTAATCCCAGCCCTTGGGAGGCTGAGGCAGGAGGATCTTTGCAAGTACAAACCCAGCCTGGCAACTTAGCAACTAATAAGAACTTGTGTCAAAATTAAAAGAAGAGGAGGAGGAGGAGGAGGAGGAGGAAGAGGAGGAAGAGGAAGAAGAAGAGGGGAAGGGGAGGAGGATGTAAGGATGCAGCTCAGTGTGAAGGCTCTGGAGTCAATCCCCAGTACCACCAAACAACCCCCCACACCGTAGACATGTAAGAGCATGGATCCTGCCCAATCATCAACCCTATGTTCACCAGGCGCGGTGTGTTGAAATCCACACACTATCCAGTTAAGGCTTTTGCATTTACCTTGCGCGTACCAGCTCTAACGCTTGGAGAAGAGAAAGAAGTGTGTGTCTTGTGTTTAGGCCAGCGAGAGATGATTCTAACCCAAATTAGTGATACTTAAACATGTGCGTTCACTTACCTTCCCAGCTGAGGCCTGTTAACCAACTGCACTCACAATAGGGCCCCTTCAGCAGGACTCCAGTCAAGGGTTTTACTGAGATGAGTCAAGACAATCAAGCAGGCATTTCTTTATTAGTACAGGGTTTTCATTCTCAGCAGCTGACCGTGATGACAGCAACAAGAGTGTGGGCTCGAAGCCGGGTTTGCACCTCAGCGCCGCCCTGGATGGCTGTACAGTGCTGAGCTGCTGAACAAATTCTCTGCCTCAGTTTTGCCAGTTGTAAGATGGGCACCATCACGGCACCTACTTGAGCCCAGGGTGGAAGCCGTGCAGCCAGATCTTCCAGGGTGACTGGAGCCAGGCCTGGTCCACACGGCCTGCGCGTGCGCAGGCCAGGCCTCTAGCTTAGCTGCTATCATCCAGGCCCCGCTGAGCTTTCCTTTCTCTCCCTTCCTTTTTTCACTGAACACACAGGGCCCTCACTTCCTCTTCTGCTAGTGCTTCTTTAACCCCTTGCTCCCTGGCCCACGGCCTTCTACCCTCGCTCCAGCCTCCTCCTCGGCATTCTTGGGCTGCCGATCTTGATTTCTCCCTGTGGTGCCACGGCTGACCACCTTTTGCCTGGGGAGCCTCCACTTCCTCAGCCCAGCTGCTGCTTTGGAGAAAAAAGAGAGGCCCCCTTGTGCTGTCTCTTCCTCATCCCTCTTGTGGCAGGATGTTTCCCTGTTTTCAGCCACACTGGCCTTTTGTTGCCTGTCACCACTCTGGGACTCTGTGCTGAGTTTCATCTTCCACGCATCAGTCTCTCTCTGTCCCCAAGATCCACGGGATGCCACGGAACACAGACCCCCTTACCCCTCCAACATCAGGGATCACCCTGCCTCAGGCCTGTCTCCCTGAGATTCCCATACCCTTCCCCCCCAGGGTCCTTCCTGCCTCCACTCGCTGACCCTGCTGCATTGGCTGCCATCCTTGGCCGGTACTCTACAGGAATTTGTTTCCTTTTCTTCCACACTCAGTTGGCCAGGTTCTCCTGATTCTGTGGTGTACGCATTGCCCTCCGCTCTGCAGCAAGACCTATCTGGGGCTCTCGTCTTTCTTGGATGAGCTCTTCTGTTCTCTCCTAATCAGCCTCCCTGTCTTGCCTCATCACCCTCCAGAATGTTCTCCACAGTGCCAGAGGAAGGCTGTCACTCTCCTCCTCCCTAAGCCTTTCATGGTCTTGCTGTTAGGTAACATCCAGATTGGCTTCAAGGTGGGCAGAGCTCTTGGCGACCTGGTTCCCTGGCCACTGCTCCAGTCCACACAGAGAGAGGGAGCTGTCCTTGCTGGTGCACCTGAGCCCTTGTGCCTGCTGCTCCTGCCCCTCTGTCTGGCATGTCCTGTCCCCTCCCTTCTGCCTGGAGGACACCTGCACACCTCATGGGATTCAGCAGATTGTATCACCACACCTAAGCAGTCTTATCCAGCGTCCAGACCTGGTCCTTCAGAGTCCTCTTCATGGCACAGCTCTACTTAAACACACTCCCACCTCTGACTTTCTCATCGTGGACATCCAGCTCCCTGGCTCGGACCCAGGCGTCCTCCTGGCCCTGGCTCTCCACATGCAACCCCAGTCCCAAGCCTGGTCCCCGTTCCTGATCCCCGCCTGGCCTTCCTGTCATTTCTTCCTGTGGTTCCTGGTCTTCCCTTCTCCATTCCCTCTCCTCCACCCCTGCCACCCGAGTTTCCCTGGCTGAGATTCAAAATGCTGCTTACCTTATGTCCTGTTGCCTGACTGACCCTGTGTATGCTGTCATTCAGCCATGCTAGCATCTTTACTGATTTCAACTGATTTCAGGACAGGACTCAGGATTTTTGTAGTATGGTCTTTGCATCCATTTGTATTATGTTCATAATACATATGTGTATCTTCCATTGACCAATCTGGTGTGTGTGTAAGTATGGTACTGAGGAATGAACCCAAGGGTTCTGCACTGGACTACACCCCATCCTAACTCCCTGCACACACACTCCCATGTTAAATTCCTGCTCTGAGGGAGGGTCTTGTTCAATTACCCAGGACAGCCTTCAATTTTCCCTTTTTGCCTCAGCCTACCAGTGTGCTGGGCTTATAGGCGTGCACCACCACACCCAGCCAATCTGATGCTTTTAATCCTGCTTTCCATCTCCTGAATTCCTAGCCATTTCCCATGACCTGATCCTATCACTTGCTGTTCCACAAAGCGTTCTCTGATCACTCCTATTAAAGATGTTCTCTTTCAACACCTGACTTTTGTACTTTGAATACTTCTTGTACATGTTGGTTTGCATTTCTTGATTACTTCCTGTGGCTACAGAGATACAATTATCAGCTCTTTTAAGGTATGGATTATAAATTACCCAGTTTTGTATCACTTTTTCACTATTGAAGGTAGCAGGATTTCATAGGAGCAATGCATACCAACTTCACCATGAGGCGACTCACCAACCATAAACCTGACCGTGTGATGTCTACAGCTCAGTTTTTCTGTTTTTTTTTTTTTTAGTATAGTTAGAGTTGTGCCACTGGAACCACAATCAACTTTAGAATAATTATATCACCCCCCCAAAAAAAGCCCCATGAACATTAGCAATTGGCCCAGAGGGGCTGGGGATGTAGCCCAGCAGCACAGCGCCTGCCTGGCAAGCTCAAGGTCCTGAGTTTGATTCCCAGTACAAAAAAAAAAAAAGTGATTATAGCAGTGCCCCCCAAAACCCTTTCCCTAAGTAACCACAGTCTCATTTGTCTCTGGATTTGCATATTCTGAGTACTTCATATAAAAGGAATCAGACATTACCTCGGGGTTGGGTGTGAGTTCAAGGTCACTCATGTCCTGTGAGTCATCTTCATGTCTTTCTGTGGCTGAACAATGGATCTGCCACATTGTATTGATCCATTCGCCACCCGATGGTTGTTCAGCTATGTCTGCTTTTTATTTGTTGTGGATATAACGCTGGTGTGAACATTGGTGCACAGATTGTCGCACGAACATCAATTTTCATTTCTGGTGTGTGTGCCCAGGAGTAGAATCACTGGGTCTCATGGGGACTCTTACGGTGAACAGTGGCCACACCGTTTCACACTCCCCTAGGAAGAGATGAAGGTTCTAGTTTTGCCACGTCCTTGCCAGCACTTGTCTTTTTTTTTTCCCAAATTTTATTGATACATTTGCGATATACATCATGATCACATTTATCATAGAGAATTTGTACCTGTAAGTGATATAACTTGTATTTCCTCCTGTTCCCCGCCCTCCCTTCAACCCTCCTCCCCTCCCCATTTACAAAAGCTGTTTCCAAAAACTTTTCTCGTTTTTTTTTACTTTTCCCTTCTTTCCTCCCCTCTGCTTTGTCCCCCCCACCCATTGGAACATCTTCTTCCTGTTTTACAACACCTATTATACATTTTGGTACTTACACTTTTGGTTTTTCATACCAGAGACATGATGCAGTATTTACACATGTATGTCTGTGACTTTTCTCTTTTTTCATTTTGGTTTTTTGAAACAGGATCTTGCTGACCTTGAACTCACTATGTAGTCCAGGCTGGTCTTAAAGTGAAGGATTCTCTTGCCTCACCTTCCCTCCTGCTAGGATTACAGCTGTGCGCCCCCAAGCCAAGCCTGAACTTTATTATGGCCATCTTATATGAAGTGGCATCTCATCGATTTTGATAGGATGCTTTTATTTTTTACCTATCAGATTTTCAGTCAATATTTGTTGGATACATAATATTTACAAGAAATATGAACAAATAATCTTTTGGACAGGTGGTTTGACTTCTAAATTTATTAATTAGCTAAAAATGAGGATTGTACATCCCATTAAACATTTTTTAAAAAACAGGGTCTTACTGTGTAGCCCAGGCTGGCTTTGTGCTGTTGATTCTCCTGCTTTAGCCTCCCTAGCTCTGGGATGTTGGCATGGGCCACATACCTGGCTAAACTCCAATTTTTCTACTGATTCTTTTTTCCTTGGTGCTAGGGTCCAAATTCAGGGTCTTGTGTATGGCAGACAAGTGCTTTGCTTTCACCACTGAGCTATACCCTCAGCTCTAAAATCCAAATTAAAAAAAAACTGGGGCTGGGGATTTAGCTCAGTGGCATAGGCACCTGCCTTGCAAGCACGTGGTCATGAGTTCGATCTCTGGTACCGACTAAAAAAAAAAAAACAACTTATGTGCTGGGCCTGGTGATGCACATCTGTAATCCCAGCACTTGGGAGGCTCTGGCAGGAGGATTGCTGGGAGTTTGAGACCAACCTGAATTACAAAATTAGAGCCTGTGGTGGTGGGAGCAACTTTTAATAATAGTTTTTTCTCTTTTAGGTTGACAGTATTATCTAGATGATATTAGGAGGCCAGGCATGGTAGTGTACTCTAGTAAATTTGAGGCCAGTCTAGGGTAGAGTTCAAGATCAGCTTGAATTACACAGCAAGACCCTGTCTCAAAAAGACAAACTAAAATAAAAAATAAAATAGATGCTACTAAAGAAGTACTGATTGTTTGTTGTGAAAATTCCTGTAGCTTTGGATGTTGCAGTGTATTTTACGCAGTAAGCTAAATTACAAATAAAATTCCAAATTTCATCCTCCTCAAAAGCTAGGACCGAACTGGGAAACCAGGAAACACAAACTTCTGAATCCCAGGCAGTTAAGCAATGACAGCCTCCCTTCTGCTCTAGGACCTTTCTTTGCCAGAGAGACCAATTCTGGGATGACTGTGAATGATGGCTTCTGTTTAGAAGCACTTTTCCTTCAGGATGGGGCAGTCTTCATAAAAAGCCTTTGATAATATACCTGGGGACAGGAATGGGGCAGGGAAAGTCCTAGGGAAAAAAAATGCAAGTGTTCAGAACTTGCCTCAGTAAACAGGAGACCCTGGGAAACAGAACAGGTTCAAAAAACTTCACCGTGATGACTGGAAGCCAGAGAAACAGCAGCTGAATCAGTTGGGCTGTGGTTTAGCCTACTTATCTAGAGGTAATGGTCCAACTGCTTTTCTTTGGTTCCAGAGACTTCTGTCTTGGCCAGGACCCATCCGTAGACTGGCACTTGTCAGAAGCTGTGCAAACTAAAGTTCAGATGAAGAAAGACCTCAAATTAAAACCCATAGCCAGGCCTTACCACTTTGTATGGTGTTCCAGGGTTCTCAGAGGAGCCGGTGGGGTGGGGCCAGGGTCAAAGGTCATATTACCTAGAGAGGAGGCAGCTTTCTGCCTGGACAGCCTCAAAGCCTAATTCTATGGGCCTGTGCTCTGCCCTTTCCCCTTTAAAATTTGGGAGTTTATGACGTTTATTTGCCGCGAACACTCTCATCCTTATGTTTCTGAAGATGCTTTAAAGGCCCTGTACACGGCCTGTTTCAGGAGCTCGGAAGGGAAAGATTACCAGCGGGAACCTGGTAAGCCGCCGTCTGGAGGAAGCGCAGCCCGGCCTGTTTGCTCCGAGCTCAGGGTAACTTGGGCCAAGGCAGCCTGGGCGAGGGCGTGCTGGCGGCAGGAGCCGTGGGGATGCAGAGCAGGTCGGAGGAGGGCTCCTGCTTCCCCGAGTTGAAACAGGAGCCCTCTGAGAGAAAGAGATATTGCATGTGGCTTCCCTGACGCCTTGGAGGGCGACGTGGATGACACAGCATCAGCCGTTCCCTCGCGGGGTGGGGACACGGTGGCGGTAGGCGTCTCCACCATCCCCGGGCCCTCGCCGGCAGTCCCCGCTGGAGCATCCGTGGTGGGGCGTGAGGAAGGGAAGGTGACACACGTCGAGGCGTGCTGCGTGTCCGGTAGATGGGGAGGCGGCGCGGCGCGGCGCGGGGTGAGGAGCGAGGACCTGAGAGGGAGTCGGCGTGGGGCTGGGGGCGGGGTGAAGCGCTGCTGCCGATTGCGGCCCCATCCTAACTCGCCCCACCTGGATGCTGAGCGAGGACCGCGTGGGGCGGGCACGGCACGGGTGGGGCGCCCCCTCCCAGCCCGAGGGGTCGGCGCCTGGGCGAGTACCCTCCCCACGTCCCTGCTTTGCACCCCCCCTCCCTCCCAGGCGCCCCTCTAGGGCATCGCCATCTCCCCGTCTCCTCCGTTGAAATAGTGAAACAAACTGTGTTGTAAAGTGATGGGAAGCCGGGGACAGCTGGAGGGAGCAGGGGAGGGGGCGTGGTGGCTGGGGATGGTGGTCGCCGAGCCGATGGGGACAGCGCCCAGTGGCGGCGGCCGAGCCCCTTCCCGGTGGGCGGCCCAGCTCTCGGGGGCCCCGGCGCCTCCGGAGGTAGCAAAGCAAACTTGGGGCTGCGGTGGGGGTTGGGGTGGGGACGCCTCCTCCATCCATCCCGGGATGGCAGCAGCGGTCACCTCGCTAAGATCGGGGCGGGGGCGGCGGTGGGGGCGAGCGGGTACCGGCCCCCCCCCGCGCCGCGGCCGCTCAGTAACACGTCCCCAGGAGACTCGCAGGAGCAACACGTGATGTGTCTACTTATCAGGGTGAGAGGGGGAGAGCGAGCTCGGGGCGTGCGGGCGAGGAAGCGGGGCGGGGGGCCGGGGCGGGGGGCCTGGACGGCGGCTGGGGAGCTGGGGTCGCCAGCTCCGCGCCCACCCCCCTCCCAGTGGGAGAAGAGGAGGAGGGGAAGTGACTGCGGAGTTGATGAACTTTGCACATCCAGAAACGCCATTTTGATTCCTTTTCCGGAACAAGTTTGCATCTCTCCTCGTCCTCTCCCCGCAGCCCACCGGTCCCCACCGCATCATGCCTGGGAGCCAAGCGCCCCGCTGGGCCGTAAGTATGCGTCCTAGGCTCCGGCTCGCGGACCTCGCTAGGGTGGCAGCGGGATGTCCGGGGCTTAGCCCGAGCGACCTTTTAAAGAACTTTTTTGGGGATGGGGAGGGTGAGGGCTGCAGAGCGCGTTGTACTTGGGAAACTCCGCGTCTCCGGGGCGCAGGACCCCGCAGCCTCGTGCTGCGCGCGGCGTGCGCTTGGGGCGGTGGGGCCGGGGCGCCGGGAGGAGCGGGGCAGCCTCTCCCTCCGGCCGCGCGCCGCCGCCGCTCCTGCTCCTCCTCCTCCCCCTCCCCCTCCTCCCCTTCCTCCGCTCCTTTCCCCTTCCCGAGCCGCGGCTCTGCCAACCAGCTCCCGGCGCGAGCCGCTGCAGCGCCCCGCCAGCGGGACCTGATGCGCATCCATATTAGCCGTCCGAGCGCAGGAATCCGGCCCGACCCGCGCCGCCGAGTTTATTTTTAACCAGCACCGCGGGGCCTCGGATGGTACGCGCACCGCCGGCCTGAAACATCTTCCCAGCGCTGCTCTCCATCTTCCGCCCTCTCTCCCCCGACATCCTCCCCCCCCCCTGTGGGAGGGGAAACTTTTCTCCTACATACTTTCGAGTCCCTCTCGGGCCGGGAAGCTCGGAGATGACGGCGCCCGCCAGCCCGCCGTCGCTAGCACCGAAAGGTATCCGGGGGTGCCCGCCGGGAGGTGGGGGTGTCCGCCGGGGGTGCAGTGCGCTGGGGTGCCACGCTCGGTGGGAGCATCCGCCGCGCCCTGCTCCGCGGACTTTGATCCTCGGGGCGGAGGGCGCCGGGCCGGAGGGGGCCTCGGGCTGTCCAGCGCCCCGGCCCGATCTCGGCGGGGGGCGAGGGGAGAATGGAGGGGACCCGGCCCGTGGTGGCGCGTATTGTTCGCTGATCTCCCGTCTGCGGGGTGCGTGTTTCCGTGGGAGCCCTCGGCGTGGGGAGAGCCTGCATCGCGGTGTGTGTGGGGGTGCTCGGCAGCCGGCGCCGTCACGAGCACAGGAAGGAGGCCCGGAGCATCCGAGGCGGGGCGGCCGCCGGGCCCCTCCGCCGCCCAGCTGTGCAGCGCGCTCGCTCGGAAACTTTTGTCCACCGCCCGCTGGACCAATTTTTTCGCTAGTTCTGGAGCTCAGTTTCCTCCTCCCATCCCGACCCGCAGCGCCGGGCTGGTGCCGGGGGCGCGGCAGGGGAGGGAAGCAGTGCTGAGAGACCCGGGCTGGCAAGGCTGGATGGGGGGGGGGAGGCGAGGAAACCCGGGGCGTCCCCCCCCCCGCGCTCAGCTCCCCGCGCCCCCTCCCCTCTGTCTCTTAGGAAACTGCGACCTTAACGGTTGCTAAGGAGCAGGGGAGGTCCTTTCCGTCGCCAGCCCCCTCCCTGGGAAGCGGCGTATTTTCTGGATGCGGGCCGGGGTCGTGGCCAAGATGGGACTCGCTTCCTCCCCTCCACACCCCTTACGGCCACGCGTGAGTGCGAGGCGCTCGGCGGGACGGGGGGCTTGGGGGGCGCGGGACGGGCGCTTGACAGGCGCGGCGTGCAGCTCGCGTCCCTAGTCCGCGGTGCATCCGTGATGGGTTATAAAAAAGGAGGAAAGTAGTTCTCCTTGCTCAGCAGATTTGCCCTCCCTCTCTCCTTACTGGTTAGGAGATAGAACGTGAGCCCAGATCCGGACGAGCAGTTCACATTCCATTACGAAATTCTACACGGCTGCAGAGCCAGTCCTAGCACACTTTTCGGGCACTTTGGAAGGGGTTTTTCTGATTTTTTGGAGGATGCTAAGTGGTGCTGGTGGCAGTCGTGGTGGTGGAAAGAGAGAGAAGAGTGAGGGGAAAAAAAAAAATAGAACTTTTTGGCATGCTGAAAAACCTGTCCGGGGGTTTTCCTCAGGAGTTCAATTTCCCCTCGGTTCTTGCTTTGGAGTTTAGATTTAACTTTAAAAGCCAATGGAAAGAAAGTTTGCCTGTTGGATAGGGATGCTGGAAATTGCGAGGTATAGCTGATTTGAAGGAGAGTTGAAAGAGTTGTGCAAAGGCTGAATTGCTGGCGTGCGTCCCCGTTTTTGAGATCCCCCCCTTGTTGGATAATGTAATCATCTGTGCATGTGTTCGAGTGTATTGTGAAATAAATGAATTGAGGCAGGAGGTGAGTAATGAAAACGGCAGCAAAGAGGTTTTTTTTTTCCGCCCTTGTGAAAAGCATCCTTTAGCTTTGGTGCTTTTTCGAGTAGGCAGGTATGGTTTCTAAGACATAATTATACCCGGAAGTCAGAGTTAGGCTAAAGGCTTGGCTAAAACTTCTTTAAAAGGAGGGGGAGAAATTATACTTCCTTCAAGTGTCCACAGAAGTTTCGAAGGCATGGGTTTGAAATATTCTTCTAATAACATATGCAAAGGTGGACTACTAGTTTAAAGGTTTTTAAAATTTTGGTTTTGTTTCTTTATCTCTGCCCTTTGGAGGGAGCTTTCTGGATACTGGCTGATGGGTCCTGCTTTGATGTGTTTTTAAGCTTTGGTTACACTGATGAATTAAACATTTGAAAGGCTTTAATCAAGTTTTAAATGCGTGAAAAAAAATAACCTCCCGTGTTTTTTGTTTTGTTATGTTTTTACAAAAGAAAGGGAGAAAGGAGCTCTTTGATTTAATTGTTCCCCTTTCTCCATTTTAGGTTAATGAATTTGCAGTTTTATCTGTCTGAAAATGACTGCTATACTTAAGTTGTCCTTAGGATGTTTGTTTTTAAAGAGGATTTGCTTGGACACATGATACTCCGAGATGCTGCAGATGCTTACTGGTGCTATATGGGCCGTCATTCTCTGGGTTTTCTTGGAGACCACTTCCTTGCTCATGAGAGATTCATGCTGGGTGCCCTTGTGGCAGACAAATGTTTGTTGTGTAAGGAGCATGCCGCTGACCATGCTGGTACAGGTGGTGCATCCATTCCTAACCACTGACATCATCCAAAAGTGACCTTTAGATGTAAGGGTCTTTTATTTTAGCTTCTCCAGGCAGACGCTTGATGTCTTACACAGGTACTGAGTGTTGAAGGAGAAAAGTAAACTCTAACCTCATTAGTCCTGCATCTGATCAGTAGCTGTTGATTGGTTATCTGCTGTGAGCCAGGCACTAGCTAGCTGCTGCACAGGGACTTTCATTTTTCACTCCTCAATTTGGAACTGCAGTGTGGTTCCACTTCCTAAGTCAGTGTGGAAGTCTCCATTTGCTATCGCATGCTCACTGCTTAACATCTTTTCTCATCATCAGCTCCTTTAGCCAATGTCTTGGCTAATAAAGTTGAAAAATTCTACTCTTGCCTGGTGTAATTAATATAAACTTAACTCCTGTAAAAATCGCTGAAACGTGCTCTCCAGAAGCAGCCAGAAGTGAATTCTTTTGATGTTTCTATTCATTATCCTTCTGAAAAGTAGGTGGTGCTTAGAAGGTCATAGGATAAGGGTTGCTAAGCAGCTAAACAGAAGGATGCTAAAATTAACTAAAGCATTTTTGAAAGGGAGTCCTTCCCTTTTTACATTATTTACTAGGTTTAATTAATTTTTGAATCTTCCATGTTCTTTGACTTAAGAAAGGTAGGATGTGAAAGTGGGTTTTGTTTTCATGATTTTATTTAAATCTCTTTTGTAAGTACCTTTAATTGAGGTTCAGTGTTCTTTGACACAGCCTTGTGGTGTCAAATGGCAGCTTGTCTGGTCTAGTATCTTTGTGTTTAGGGTACACCTTCCCAACCTTTTACATATCAATATCAGATTTTTGGGGGGTATTTTTTGGCTTTGGAAATTCTATCTAACCCATAAAGTGGTGCCCTATCTTTATTCTTTATTAAACAGATCTGCATTGAAAAGATAGAAACGCAGTATAGTTATCCATAGAAACTATGCACGACAGTGTCTCTTGATAGAAGGACAATAGTTTTTTCCCCCCTCACTGACATCCTATTCTCTTAGATTAGGTCCCAGGCAGCCCCTGCCCTGTATTTCCCCCCATCCCAGGCTCGGTGTATTCAGCCCAATACATGGATACCTTTTTAAAAAAAAATTATGTTAGGCAGAGGATCTCTTCCGAAGCACTGACAAAAGAATTGTGATTTGCATTACATTTTCACTGAGGGAGAAGTTTGAGATGAGGAGGTCATGGCCAGTGTCCCCTTGGTTGGACCCCAGGCCTACTGTGGTAGGATGAGCAGTTCCTCTGCCTAAAAAGTCATTTGTTACATCTCACCCATTACACAGGTGCTGTTGAGTCATACTTCTTATATTCAGATATAATTAAGAAAGTGGTAGGTTTTCTTTCTGTTTCTTTTCTCCCTTGTTTACAACTGAGAAAGTGATTTTTTAAAAAAAGTAAAAATAGCCTGGACCTTCTTCAAAAAGCAAGAGAGTGATTTCCATGCCCAGGGTGGGGGGGCTCCCCGTAAATCAGAGGTAAAAGGTGAAACCATCTGAAACCCAGAGGGAGGCATGCGATGTGCTTTCTGAAATGCATCACTTACTTTTAATTTCCCCACTCCCACATGGAAGGCAGACTACAGCGAGGAAACCCGGCCGCTGGTGTTTTCTTTACTGCTGAGGTAGGAGAATGAGGAAGGAGGAGGAGCTTTTCTCAGCAGTCTCTTGGGCAGTGCCATCAACTAAGTTTGACTCAGTTTCTCTGAGTGTGCAGTGAGGGTTGAAAGGCACCCACGGGTGCCTGGCGCAGGCTCTGCTATCGGCCTCCCAGGGCCGACCAGAGGGCACAGGGAGCTGTCCTTCTGGTCCCCGGTGCGTCTTGCTGGTGATGGGTCGGCAGGCCGCAGGTTAGCCTGTCTGCCAGTCGGTCGGGGTGGCTACCTGTGAATAGGAGCTGCAGACAAAGCAGTGGGAGAGGGTGGAGACTGTTTGTTCTGTGTGATTCAAGCAAGTAGTGCTTAGAGAATTTGAAAACCTCTGTGAAGGAGGGATGGGGACTGACTGCTGTTGAAGGGATTCACCTGAGGGTTGCAGGACTCCTTGAGGGCGGGGTGGAACTCACAGGGTGGAGAAAGAATGAAATCCCCCACTGGCTTTGTCAGACAGCCAGGCTGGAGAGAAAAAAAGTCTCAGTGGGGGTAATTAGATAAAGCTTTTAAATGCTCTTATTTGTTTTTCCCCTGAGCTTGCTTGGTATTTCACCCCCCCCCACACACACACACACCATCCCTTCAGAGACCGTGTGGTAGAATGGTTATAAAATATTAGCTATGCCTGGTGGGTACATTGGTTTTAGAATTTCTCATTCGGGTGTACCTTTTTGGACCAAGTTAGTTTCAATCTGCTTTCGCGAAGGCGGTTTGCACAGTTTGATCTTATGCTCAGAGCAGCACTATTTTACAGCTACATCCCTGGGTCCCCCCTTGGGCTAGTAAGAAATCATTCCTGACCCAGCACTCCCAAGCCCAGCCCAGCTCTGGAGAACAACTGCTTTTCAGAGTCAGCTTGGCCTAGAGGACTTAGCATTAAAGATATACTGCCTGTTTATCTCAGGATGAGTGTGTTGTTTGCAAGCAAGACCAGAGCCTTTTGCAATTAATCCTGTGGATGCATTTGAAAGTGGAAAGGAATTGAAAAAGAAACTTTAGCCCTCGGCAGCATTGTTGTCGGTGAGGGTGATTATACACCTCTTTTCCCTAGCTTTCTTACCTCAGTGGGTTTGTTGGAAGGATAAAAATGTTCCAGAAAGTCAGAATCTATATGTGGAAGACAACGGTATATTTTGAGTCCAGGAAGTTTTGCCGGTATCCACTCTGCCTTTCTTTTGGAGAATGTTACTCAGCCCTATTACCTGAGGCAGAATTTACCTAGGAGATTCTGTTCAAATGGGGGAAATGCAGCACTTTCTTCCTGTTTTGCATCCCCAGGAGCAAGGAGAACCAGCAGGTTCTTAACGAGGTTACTTAGAGATGGATTTCAGATTTTATTTGGAGAAGGGGAAAAGGTGGGCAGGGAGATTGAGATTCACTCTCAAAAGGCGTGGTTATCAGCCAGGTGGCTTTGCCCTGGGGGGACATTTAGCAGTGTGTGTCTTGCTGGGCCAGGGGGTGGGGTGCTACTGGCCTTTAGTGAGCAGAGACCAGAGATGCTCAGGACAGCCCCCCACTGAAGGTTTGTTTATTCAGCCCCAGATAGGGAAGATGGGAAAAGCTACACTAAAAGTGCAGTAGTAGCTGGGTTTGGGATGTAGCTCAGTGGTAGAGCCCTTGCCTAGCATGGTAAGGTCCTGGGTTTAAGCCTCAACACTAAAAAAAGAAAAGTACAGTCCACTGTCACTGTGTGCACATAGACTGGACTTGCTCGCTGCATCACACACATTCCCTTTGGAGAGCTGAAATTCCATTAAGAAAAGCAAGCTCTTGTTACCTGGCTGTCAGATACCTTGGTTGGCAAGTTCAGAGTCTCAGAAAATCTAGGGCTGGAGAAAAGGTTAAGTGGCATCACATATATTGGGAAACCCTGTTAGTAAATGAAAATTCTGGAGCCATCTACTTCTGAGACAAA
Organism: Hydrochoerus hydrochaeris; assembly: GCA_004027455.1. Lineage (NCBI taxonomy): Eukaryota > Metazoa > Chordata > Mammalia > Rodentia > Hydrochaeridae > Hydrochoerus > Hydrochoerus hydrochaeris. Next base: position 18,677 of record PVLA01005493.1, read on the forward strand.
CCAGGTTCTGGTAGGTGGCACAGCTTTCGGAGTCCCTTCTTCCAGTTATTTGGGAAACTGCTTCTGTGCTGTCATCTGCCAGTTCTCTGGTGTTTGAAGTTATGTGGACTACATCTTTCTCTTTCTCTCTCTCTCTCTCTCTCTCTCTCTCTCTCTCTCTCTCTCAAGTGTTTGAACTAGCCCCTACTTGCTTGATGTTTCTGCACTCATAGCCTCGCTTATTTTGTTTTCTCAACTTTTTGAAAAAAAAAAATTCTTACATAACCATCCACCCTTTTTGCAGAACTGTTTTTCTGTGAGGGGTGGGGTCTTGTGTCCAGACATCTCATGACAGGGTGGCTAGACATTTGGCCCATGGACAAGGGGGGGACAAGGAATGAAGGAAGGGAGATAGTGATTATTGTTATGTTCTTGGGACCCAGGGACCTCAGCCCAGAAATAATCTAGTATTGTGACAAGCGCGATCCTTAAGTGCCACTTGCTTGCCACTTGTCCCTGGTGTCCCCTTCAAGCTCCAGATCTCACATGGGCAGGAGGCGAGGAGGAAGCCATGGAGTGGGAGCCACTGGGAGACAGAATTCCAGAAAAGGAGGGGCTCCCTGCAGTGGGCAGGCAGTTGCCCCCACAGTGGCCTGGCTCCTACTTGCTTTATGGACCTTGGTAACTAGGTGACAGCTCTCTTTCCCTCCAACACGGTTTTTCCTGACAGCGCCCGGTGCCCCAGCTTGGCAGCTGCCTTTACAGCCCAAGTCTTGGCGCCCTGTGCATTCTGGTGCTTTTCTGCCCTCTCCTCTCACCCATAAACTGGCAACTCCCCACTGTATCTCCGTTTACAGCTGCTCCCAAGTGGAGCCTAAGGTACACCTCACCCTGCAGGTGCTTGTAAAAATGAAAGTCCTCTGCCCGCCTTCTGGAAAGGAATCTAGTGCAGCAGCCCACCCAGCCTTGCAGGCCTGGAACCTCCTCAAGGCCTCCCGCGTCTGGTCTGCCCAGACCCTCATGGAGTCACCAGTGCCTCCTAAGTGAATTTCCTGCCCCGGGTTCCTCTCGGCTGCACTTCATCCTGCCTTTGGTTGCCAGAGGCCTCTTCCTCCAAAGCCAGAGCCCTGCGCGTTGTTTGCCTGCTTGAAAACATCTCTCGGCTCCCTGTTGTCTGCAAGAAAGAAATCCAAGCTCCTTCCCTCTGCACACAGCCGCCTACCTTCCTCTGCAGCTCCCGAACAGAATCTCTGCCTCAGCCCCCACCTCCCCGTCTTGTCCACCACAGCCACCCAGTGTTTCTTTCTGCTTTCGTGCATATGCTTCCCTCTGCCGTGGACCCGTCTGCTTCCTCAGCAAAGAACATTTCTTACTCTTCTTTCAAGCCTATCAAGGACTTGCTCTTCCAGCGAGCATTTGGTCCTCTTTCCAGAGTCATGTTTACGCCCATCTGTCACATCTGTCTGCTGTCATTTATCTGCTAGCCTGTGTCCCCTCCCTCGGGGGTAAGGTTCCAGCCTCTGCACCCAGTCCACTGACAGTGTGGTCAGTGCTCACGCGCACTGTAATGTGTGTCGATGTCTAATGCACAGACGGGAGCTTTTGGAGAGGAGCCCTATGTAATTTGGAAGCCTCAGCCTAAACGGCACTGCAGATTCCCTGGAGGAAACAGGAACTGTTTTTTTTTTTTTTTTTAAAGTACACCCATTGTGCAAAGGTTTGGTGTTAGGTGCATAGTTGTGGGAAAGACTTTAAAATTTCAGAAATCCTAAAATAAAAGTTGGCTCAATCGAATTTAAAGAAGAGGGAGGGGGAAAACCCACTTTATTCACATCTACTTGCTCTAAAAACTGTCACACTGGGGCCTTTACTAATTATAACCACTCTTCCGTGGCTCTTGGTCTGAAGTTTACATTAAGTAAGAGAGATGGGCACCCAGATCAAAGACCAGAATCATTTCAGAGCTTCAATGTGTGGGCCCATTTTCTCTGCCTAGTTAGAGTTGTGTTTCATTAGTGGTATGAGTTAATGGGAGTGTTGGTCTGTGTATAATTTAACTTCTCTTTTTTCCGTTACTCCTTGGACTTAAAACAAAATGCCAAATCAGGAAACCTATGGGGAGTAAGCTTTCTTTTATTTGTGTGTGTGTGTGTACTGCATACAAACTCGATAAAAGTTGATTATAGATTATACTTATAAAGACAATCATTTTAGGGGAACTTCCTCTATGCTGAGACTTATAAAACAGTTTTCTGGATATATGAAATCATCTTGAACCTTGTCTTAGCTTTTCTTTTAAAGAGGTACATATATTTTCAAAACTAGGGAAGATACTAGGAAAATGGAATGGGCGTTTTAAAAAACAATGTGAACCATATGAATGGATTTCCTTTCCAAACAATAAGGTAAAAAAAAAAAAAAAGCAATAGAGAAAGGAGAAAATAAATTGCATGGTAGAAATCCATGGCATCCTTTATACAGGGTGAAAACCTAGTTGATTAAAAATATATTACAACCCAATATGTAGGTGGCCCTGGGTTCAATCCTCAGTCTCAAAAATCCAAAAACATTACTATCTTTAAATATTTTTAATAAGTGCTTATCTGCTAGTTACAGTGTAGGGTTAGATCTGGGTTCAGACATGACATTTCAACTGTTTTCGAAGGCTTATTTGTTTTCCTCTCTGATGCAGAAAACAGATTTTTTTAAAAAATATTTTTTATTGTAGGGCTTCTGATTGTTATTTTAGAGGATAACTTCTTAAAACTGTTCAGTGAACATCTCAAACAGGTTTCCCATGACTTGATTAGTTAAATATCTATTTACTTGGTCAAACTGTTCTACTTAATATTTAAAGCCAAGTGTAGTTTAAAGGAGGCTTCTGGCTATCCCAGCACTGAGGAGGCTGAGGCAGGAGGGTTGAGAATTCGACACCAGTGTGAACTACATATTGAAATTCTGTCTTTAAAAAATAAAATGAAATAAAATAAAGGAGGCTTAGCTGGTATATCTCTGAATTTTATTTCTATTCACTCATTTTTTTTGTGGTGCTAGAGTTTAAACTCAGGGCCTCTTGCATGCTAGATAAGTGCTCTTCTGGTTGGCAATACCCCCAGCTCCCTTGATTTATATTTAAGTCATGAAAATAATGTCTCTGAGAATCCTTTCTTGTTCAAGAGCTTAGCTAGCTTCACAATTCACTTTTAAAAATATTATATCAGGTGCAATTCAGCATTAGATTCTCCTCTTGGAAATCAGGCATATTTTCCACCAGCAAATTTGCCAATCCCATGATGATGTTTTTTAACATTTGCAGATTTGTATTTATTTAATAAATGTTTGAATATGTGTCATCTGTGCAAAGTATTGCAAGTTAATACAACAAAAACTTAGGAAAGGAGGTTTGACCTCCATGTGTGGTAGTAGTGGAGGATGCTGGGAGGAAAATATCTTGGTGGAGGATGCTGGGAAGCAGTCTGAGAAAACATCACAGCAGAGGATTCTGGGTAGCAGCTCAAGGAAAAGCATCACAGCAGGGAATTCTGGGTAGCAGCTCAAGGAAGGCAGGCTCAAGGAAGTGACATTTAGCTTGTGCCTTAGGGATGCTGAGGGGAAGGAAAGAGTGCTTCAGAGAACAGCTTGTACAAAGGCCCTGAAGTTGAAAGGTGGGATGTATACAGGGCAATGAGAGGAGCACAGTGTGTCTGGAGGAAAAAAAAAAAAAAAATGCAAAAATAAATAAATGACTAATGAGGTAAATAGAGACAAGAATATGGTGCTTGGAGTTCCTAAAGAACTTGGCAGCACGAAGCTGTAAACCCTAGCTGCTCAGGGGGAAAAGATAAGAGAGTCACAAGTTCAAGGCCAGCATAGTTAATTTAGTAAGACTCAGTCTCAAAGTTTAAAAAGGGCTAGAGGTGTAGCTTGGTGGTAGAGGACTTAGTATGTGCAAGTCCCTGGGGTTGGAGCCCCAGTACTGGGCTGGAAGAGGCCTTAAGAAGCGATAGCAAGTACTAGGCCAAGCAGCGGCGTGAGATTTGCATTTTTAAAGATCACCCCAGCCACAGGAGACAGTAGACCAGGCTAGAAGGAAGAAAGAATGCCCGAGATATTAGTTATCTCTCTGCCATTTGCAAGATCAGTTAGAAGGTGAGATTTTAAGACCCCGTGGCCTGCAATATGGTGGTAATAGAAATGAGGAGTGGGCGTGGGTTCGATAGGGATTTAAGAAGTGGGCAGATCTTGGAGATTGGGTGGAGCAGGGTAGGGAAGGAAAAGAGAGCTTCCAGGTCTTTGACTTTTGGAATTCTCTGAGATTGGAGTATGGGATTAAGCTAAAGTCTATGAAGCACTCTCCCTAGAGAGTTTTATGTTTGTTTTAGTTTTGTGAGACAAGGTCTTGCTATGTGCTTCAGGCTAGCTTTTGAACTCACTATATAACTCAGTTTGGCTTCCAACTCGTAGGGAGGGATCCTTCTGCCTCAGCTTCCGAGATACTGGCATTGCTGGCGTGCACTGCCATGCCCATCTTAAATGTATTTCTTTCTAGTTATATGTTTTATTTGGTTAAAAAGTTACCTGGCATGGATGGAACCTGGAAAGCACTTAGATAATAGTGAAAAACAAGTCCTTTTCTTACCTGGAAGTATGTGAGTAGCTTCCTTTTCCCTCTGACTCCTTTTCTTTTAATTTTCTGATGCTAAAGGGCATAGGAAGGATTACTTTTAGCTTTTGAATGGCTTTCAGATGAGATGTGCACCTGAATCTTAAGCACATTTAAGTTTTTGTTTATTTTCCCTGTGTCTGCCCTGTGGCAGAGGACGCACCAGAAGGGGCTTTGGGTCAGAACCAAGCTAATGCTCTCTCCATTGCTGTGGCCTTTTACCTAGTGAAGAACTCCTCCATTCATACCTGATTTTCCATCTTTGTTCTTAATTGGAATGACATAAAGGCCCTCAGTGGCCACCTGATATCATTAATGTCTTAGAGTTGCATCAGTATTTTGCTTGAGCAGTAATCTGTATGAAAGCAAAGTTCACTCAGTCAACAGAACTCACAGATCTCCTGTGTGCTGGGTTCTCCCCTGGATCTGTGGACGCCACGGGCAAAGACCTGACCCCTTTCGCAAGGAGTGGAACTTGTCTCTGCAGAGTGATTGTCCAGTATTGCAACACCTCTGCCAACAAGCTTGCTTCCTGACCTCAGTGGTCCTGGAGTTTCTGCTGCGTGAACTTGTGTTTTAGAGCAGACCCAGGGAGCGCTGTTTTCCACTGAGTCGGTGCACACAGAAGCTGAGTGCAGGCATGCTGTCTTGTGCTTTTTTGCAGCTAAGTACACAGCTGTGCAATCTGACCCCCTCAAGGCCTTCTTGCAGTTAGGATTCCTGCTGGGGCATGGGGGTGGGGGCTGATCTGCACAACCATCCCCTTGTGTCTGCGTCCGGGCAGGTGTCTTATAAGAAAGTCTTTCCAGGGCTCCCGAATTTGGGTAATGCTTTTCTCTTGACATCATCCAAATAATGCATCAAATCCTCAGGTAAGCTCCAGTAAACCCCAGAGTTGCTTCTCTTTCATGATTTCAGTCCTGCAAATGTCACCCAACATCTCTTTGGGCTCTGGGTGGCACTGGTCTTGCACTCACACTGGGGAGAGTAGGATTTCCCATCCCTTTCTCGGAAGCATGGATGCGTCGCGTGACTCCCACGGGAGCCGGCACCGCCCTTTTGCTCCAGCCCAGTGTTTGATAAAATAAACTGAACTGGATGGGAGCAGGGGCAAGGCGGGGAGGCAGGTGCACAGATCTTGACCCTGCCCACTTTGAAAACTGAAGTGGCTTGGTAAAGAGTTGCTGAGAAGAAAACTTAAAACCAGGCTTTACTTTTTTAGTTTTAGAATCTAAGTATTGAAAATTTAAATGCTAAAATACTATCTAGTTCACTCAGAAACTTTCCCCTCACGGTGACCCCAACTTTGTGGATTTGGCCATTTAATAAGAAGTGTGTGACAAATGTAGCTTCCTAGTTAATTGCCTCGTAATGAGTCTCCAAAACCCGTGTCCACAGTCCATTCGGGACCCAGTCCTGGTGACAAAGGCATGTGTGCTCCCTTTTGGACAGCTCTTCTGTGTCTGCTGGTCTCAGAGAGGGCTAGATCGCCCTGGCTGTGCATACCACCTTGGTGATTTGGTTTCGCTTGAACTCAAATGTGCACCACTGCAGTTGGTGTATTCTGTCACCCGGATTGGGACACTGATGCATTGTCTGTGTGGCTGGCTTCTGGATATGTCAGTCCATCTACTGTGTTAAGTGAATGAAAGTCAAATCTATTTTATGTAAAGCCCCTGAGGTGATCAATGAAATGAGTTCATAAAGAAATAAATGCTTTGGAAGTTCAGGGAGCTTTTTTCAGAGGAATTCTAAATGCCATCTGTTAGGCCAGGCCATGTCACTAGTCTTAAGGGTGTCCGTGATATGTCCCTTCTTGGTGACCCCAAAGCCGGTTACCCTGCTAGGAACATGGTATTGGGGTACATGTTGTACAGATGATTTTTCTGCAGGACAGTGGGGCCCTGCCTTAGGGGTCAGGAGTACTGTGTGTATTTGGCTGGGTTTCCTTGCTGTTTTGCTTTTTGTTATTTCTGGGATGTTGGGGATTAAAGTTGGGATTGAACTTGGCCTCAGACATGCTAGGCAAGTCCTCTACCACTGAGCTCCACCCTGGCCCTTGTTTCTTTTCTAAGCAGCTTTGGGTGAATAATATGGCACAGATATCCTGCGGTGGTTCTGTGCTTGTCACTCCATACTGCACTGGCAAGTAGGTGGAGTGTGTTGTGTGTGGATTTTTTCACTGTACCAAGCAAAAAAGGAGGGAAATATGTGCGCGTCGGCAGGTGGTATGCTTAGCACTGTTATTCTAGTCAGCCGCCCTGACATATTGCATTGTTATTTCCACAGTACCTGCCATGTTGGAAGTGCTCATTGAGCATCGCGTCTCTAGAAATCTTATAGCATTCAGGTGGCGCTTATTTCTCTGCAGAATATGCCGAGATCTGGAGTAGAACAGAAGCTAGTGTGGTGCGGGTATCCCAGCTACAAGTGGATTGGTCTAGAGCATGTTGAAGTAAGTTCAACAAACAGCATAGGAGTTAGAGCGCACCTTTGGTGAAAGGCATCATGGGCACAGCCTGCTCTGTCTGCTTTCATCAGATAAACCCGAAGCAGAACAGTCCAGTTTACCTTCCTTCTGCCTTTGGTAGACGTGCTCCGTGTGACTCCACTCTGCCAAGTCAGGCCAGCAGTCGAAAGTTGTTAGACCTTCTTTTTCACCTGTTTGGACTACTAGGTTTCCCATAGAAAAACTCTCAGCATGATAGTGGTGTTGAGTAGGGGCTGTCACCATGGTCCTGAGTTCTTTCCTTGTGATTCCTTGACTCAGTGATGTAGGTGCAGTTATCCCTGTAACTCAGATGAAGAGTTGTGGACCAGAGAGACAGCTGGCTAAGTAGGATTTAGGCAGTGAACTCTGACTCCCAAGCCCGTGCTAGACCTGCCTGCCCTAGTGCCACGATCTACATCATGACATGTAGTAGCATATGGTGGAGAGTCCTTGAAAACGTTTTTCATCCAGAACCCTCCCAGAGGTGCACTTCACGGGGAAAGATGGCCAAGAACAAGCGTTTTGCAATTTCTGGACGTGGCAAAGCAGAGCTCACCCATGGGGCAGCTCATCTTGGTCCTGGGGACCCTCATGCTGTGGGAGGGAGCTCAGCGTTTCATGGGGAAAGTGAGTGGCTTGCAGAGGTGGTGTTAGGACACAAGCCAGCTGACCAGGATCTGGGTGTCCTTAGGAGAGGAGGCCAGGGAGGCACCACAGCTGAGCGCCAAAGGCCCACACTGCTGGAGAAGTCCTGAGCGCATCCTGCTGAGAAGATTTGCTCTCCTCAGTAGCGAGAGGTGCCCCAGAAAGGAGACTGTGGCTTAGGTAGTGGGGGCTCTCTTCTTTCCGTACACTTCATGTGGGCCCCCCCTCCCCCTTTAACATGGAGAGTGCCAGAGCCCTGTTGCAAAGGAAGACTCCTAGGTTGGCCACTTCTGGCTGGAAACCGCATGTGTATGTCTGGGGAATTTGTTTTTGCTTTGGATTTCTGCAAGTCCCAGTGCTTTGGAAAACAGGTCCATTGTTGCTTGATGTTGTAATTTGTTATTTTCTTCCTATCCTGCTAAGTTGTTATAATTATCTTCCAGGGTGACCCTCAGATTGTTAGAGATGTAGAGGCAGCAACAGAATGTCTCTAATTACTAGCTGTAGCTTTAAATTTGTCCAGATCCAAGTGTGATAACCTCCAGGAAGTGTTATTTGTTGTGTTGCGTTTTCTTCCCTCCTTAATGATACTGGGGAGTGCACCCAGGCCTGGTGGCCTACCAGGCAACCTGAGCACATCGTGGACATGGCAGCTTTCGAATGGAGATGCCTACTTGAGGTCTGTTTCCTGTTTTTGTTGGGTCGGTGGAGGAGGATGGTTTTGAAACTAGTAACAGATACAGAATGTAAGCCTGGTGCAGTAGTTTCAGCAGGAGAGCAGTGAGCAGCAGTCTGCAACAGGAGGCATCCTATGCATGCACTTTGCTTCTCAGATGTAGAATATCACCATCAGCAAGCCTGCACTGGTCACCCTGCCTTAACACCTGCACCGGGTAGGAGTCTGGTATAAAACTCCCCCACCGTCTCCCAGCAGCAGGCATACAGGAGCTGCAAGTGGAGAGCGGCAGGGGAAAGAGGAAGTGATGGCAGGGTTGCCGAAGGGTTTGCCACGTGGAGGGGGGTGGGTAAAACCTACAGTACTTCTAGGCAGGAGGAGTAGTGCAAGTACAAGCCCTGGAGTGTGCAAAGCTGAAGCTTCTTTGCGGACAGGCTAGGACAAGAAGTGGAGTGTGGCTGGAGGGTGAGGTTGGGGGGTGTTGTGGAGTCGGCGGGCAGAGGTGTTGGCCTGCAGAAGCAGACTGGGCCCTGGCTGTGTAGGCTGCTGTGGGCCGTCAGGTGCTTTGAAGCCGGGCTGTGATGTGAGCAGCCTTGTGTTCCGGAGGGAACACTGTAACCCTTTAAGAAAATTAGGCAGGAGAGGCGGCATTGTGTTTTTAGCAAAGTATATAGCACAAACTGAGTCTGGTACCCTTTTTAATGAAATTATCTCTGTCTCCGCCTTCTTCAAATGATTTCCCAGCTTGGTCTTAAGAGCTGCCTTCTGAAGCATTGCACAGTGATAGCTGGGGGTGCTCAGCGGTGTAGAATGCTTGGCCTACATGTGTCAGGTCCCTGGGGTTCCACTCTCAAGGCTGCCTCCCCCATCCCCCAACAAAAAAGAAAACAAGCAAAAAAGGAAGGTGGGAACATTTACTTACAGCAAGTAGAATTCAATTAGATAATATTTAAACTTCCTTAATTATACTTTACTAATTGGTACTTATTTAAGCTCATCACAGAGCAGACGTCTTTGTTAGAGAAAGACTCATTACTTTTCCTTCAAGTATATTGGCAGGTAGACACCAGCTAGGACTGGGAAGCCAGCAGAAGGCTGGATAATTTGCAATCATGATGATGGAGGGGGGGGTGGCTTCAGGGACCTCCATGGAAACAGAATCTGTTCCTAAGATCTGGCTGCGGTATGGCTGTTGCCGGCCGCCTGCTCACCTGCGTAGCCTGTGTCCTTGCCCTGATGATGGTGACAGCGACAGCTCTGTGACTCACATGCTCTGTGAGGTCTTCCTCACTGCAGATGAGGTGGTCAGAGGATGGGAGCCCTGTGTGCCCAAGGCTAGCAAAATTGGGTGGATATGACTGAAGTCAGACAGCAGGCCCCAAAGACAATTAGCAGCTTAGTAATTACTGTGGAGACACAATATTCCCTTGTACTTTTAGGTGTTCAGAGTCTTCTGTCCTCTGGGAAGGAAATTAATTTTTTTATAGGTCTGACTTTATGCTTTTCAAAGCCTGGACTCCAGGACTCAAGGAGCCAGCTGGGAGGAATGGGAAACCTGAAGAGTCTCCTGTCGATTTGGTGGTTTGGACGAACACAAAGTTTCCAATTAATCATTTTCATCACCTAGAACTGTGAGTGATGTAGTTGATGATTTTATCAGTTGGTGGCAAAACCTTTTGTTTTGTTTTTGTAATGTGTTCTATCATTTGAGCTAGAATTATACAGGAGGAAGCGAGGTCCTCATAAGCCAAAGTGGCCCTTTGGGGGACTGGGAAAAGAACCTAGGGACAGACTGTTCTGTGGGTTCCTTTCGCGTGTGTCACCCTCCTGGGGAGGGGAGGAAAGCACAAGTTAGGCCCACGTGTAATGGTCACAACCACCTGATGAGGTGTGGCTGGGGTTTTTTTCCCTCTTTCTGTAAAGGTAGGCCACTGAGGCTTGAAAGTGTTTATATTTCCAAGAGATCGTGCAGCTAGTGACAATCTCCCAACCAGGAAGTCTTATAGCCCTTTTCTGTAGTCTGGGTCTTTTTTCTTTTTCCATTTTGTTTTTTTGTTTGGGATTGTTTTGTTTTGTTTTGTTTGGTGGTTTTGGGGATGGAACCATGGTCAAGTTCTGTACTGCTGAGCTGTGCCACCAGCTCAAGGATTGTTCTTTTATGGAATGGATAACATCCCTCTACCTTGGTACCCAGAGAGTTTGTACCACTTGATTGATTTGTCTCAATCAGTCTGCTTAGATCTGAGCACCCTTTGATTGCCTCCACCTTCAGGTGAAATACCCCTGCATTGAGCAACTGCTACATTCAGGACACTTGGTTCAGGCATGGTGGAGCATGGTGGTTCTTGCCTTCAGGGAGTTTATGTTATGAAAGGAATTCAAAGTGCGAGCAGACCCTGAGCCAAGTTCCCGTGGGAAGGCCGCCACTCACAGAGTGGATGTACACTTCCAGGAAAAGCATACATGGCATGAGGTCCTGGGGGGAGATGTTAGGTCAGTCGGGAGCCCAGGGTGTAATTTGGCATTGAAGATGATGTACTTGAAGATGACAGGGTTTGGAGGTTGACATGGGACAGGGTGGAGTAGGGCAGAAGTCAACCTTCCCTTCTGTAAATCACCAGGAGTGTTAGGTGTTTGAGTGGACAGCTGATAGGTTTGCCTACAAGTGGCCTTGGTGACATCCTGAGGAGGGACATGGCTTGGGCCCCTGTGCTCTGGTGGCCACTGAGGCCCCATTTGCTTAGGCCTGAGACGGGACACGCATCCCATGGCAACTGGTGCAAGGTGGACTGAGAGGCCTTGTGCAGGATCTCTGAGTTGCCTGAAGCTACTTGCTGATGTACATACACAGGGAGGCTTTATTTCTTTACAGTCGTGGACTTGTTGAAAAGCTGAATCACATCCTCTGGCTCAATGTTTGACTTCGTGGCTACCAGTTCCAGGCGAGCCACCTTTGAGAGAGGTGACGTCCTATTATAGGAAAGGCGTGGCCAGGCAGCCAGACACTGAGGTTCCAGCTTGGCCCTGACCCCAAGGGTTTTGGTTCATATCCTTTTGGTCTGGAAGGCTCTTTGGGTGCTTGGTGGTGATGGGCTCACATAGAAAACCCCCTGGCCCAAAGCTTTCTGCACATCTGAGCCCTGGGACATGGTAATGAGTGGCGTGCTGACTGGTCAGGTACCAGCTCAGAGCTCTGTGTACCTGCCATGGACCCAGCATCATGGTCCTGGCATTTGAGCCCATCCACTGTCTCCACCTCCCCAGGAAGAGAATGGTCCCCTCACCTGCTCTGTCTGGGGCCAGATCAAGTCTAGATGTATATGGCTTTTCCTGAAAATTCTCCCAGATCATCCTGATCCTCCCCAGCCAATGTGCCTTTCTCTGAAGAGCTGCAAAGTAGTCGCAAATCCCTTCCCATGGCTCTCCTTGCTCTTTGCAGCCCTCTGGTAAAGCTGGAAGAGCCTGAAGGAGAAGCAGCCAAAGCCTGGGCCTACATAATCCACATACTCATCCTGGCAATTCACCCTGGGTGACTCAGATTCAGTTGCATTTGTCATTCACAATCACCCGAATCTGGGGGCAGCTCCTGGTGCTTCAGAGCACAGTGTTCTGCCTGGGCATGGCTTCTCCCAGCTCTTCTCTCTCGGGCTGTGGCCATCCCTGTCCCCCTCCCCATTTGTGACACTTAATAGTCCTTTTTTGTTTTGTTTTGTTTTGTTTTTTTGGGTTTTTTTATACCAGGGATCGAACTCATGACCTTGCACTTTGGAGGCAGGCGCTTAGGCCACTGAGCTAAATCCCTGGCAATAGTCCTTTTTAGGAAGCAAAAAAGTAGCATCGTGTGTCAGTCACCTCAGAGGCTATGTATTTTTCCCATAGACCTCACAACAGGCTTGTCAAGTTGATGTAATTGTGATGTTTTGGAAATGTGGAAGATGGGGTTGGGGCTATTGTCCTAATCATCCCATGTTGCACACTGATTATCTAGGAGACAGCGCAATTGTCTTTTGCAGTTGATCTCATTTAACCTTTCATCCACACTACAAGGTGGTTATGTCCATGTTACGCATAAAAAAGCTGTGGTCAAGAGTTATATAACTTGTCCAAGGTCACTGCAGCTCATGAAGGTTTAGATTCAAACCCAGACCAGCGGACTGCAACACACGTGCTCTTAAGTTTTTTTTTTTCTCTCTCTCTCTCCTGCATTTGTTTAAGTAAAACTTTTTCTAAAACCTTCAGAGCTGGCAAAGCTGATGGTTTCTATTGGATTTGACTTCTAGTGCTTTTCCCATTGTTAAATGGGGAAGAATGGGAGCTAGTATTGTCCACTACATGCTACGTATTAGGCACAGGTATTGCCTTTAAAAAAAAAATCTAAAAAAATCTTCATACTACAGATTTTGTGTATATTAATACATGTTCGCAGTACATAATGGCCACATTTAATAGGGGCAGTTTGTCCATGTGCGTGACACATCTTAATTCATTGTTTTTGTCCCTCTCCCCCTCCAACCCTTCTTCTCAAAAGCTGTATTTCTGGGTTTTTTTAGAAAGCATTTTATATTCACTGCCACATCCCTGGCACCTGGTGCTCCCTCAGTATTGGATAAAGGAATGGATTTTACCTGCTTGGCCGGTGGAGTCGTTGAGACAGCGCAGTCAGGTGGCTTCTTTGGTGGTGAAAACAACTTTGCTTTTCATACCACAGACCTTAAAAAAAAAAAACAAAAAAAAAAACAGATCTGTTTTACCCATGCAAAATGGGAGTAATCAGATCTATGTCGTGGGATTATATAAAACACTGTAAATACTCACTTGGTGCCTGATACAGGGTAAACATCCAATAAGCAGCATTGTCTAGTAATGTATTTGTCATGCGTGGAAGTCTTCTTTTGACCTGTACTTTTATTTTGGACAGGATTGTCCCATGAATTAGTAGCCTGGAAATTTGCTAGCTTCTACTGAAGCCTTTAAAAGGGTCGATGTTCCTATCTTTGCTTTACTATCTATCGAGGACTCAGACAGTAAAAATTGGTAAAATCAGTTGAGCTCTACTTTGTGTGAGTGGTGATAGCTGGCAAGATTTGATTAAACAGTATTTGCATCTTTGATTACAATCAAGGAGTAGTACCGTGCTGGAAAGGGCCTCCGGGACTGTGGTTCCTTTATCCCCCTCACATCCCTTTAATTTACAGGTGAGAAAAATGAGGCTGGCAGAGGCACAAGGGTAGCGCTTGGTATGGATTTTGGTTTTTGAGTGTTGGCTGCTTTTAGATGTCAGCACGCCCTGCCAATTCTGGGAGCCCGGAGTTTTGTCCTCTGTGGGCTTGTCTGAACACTGGCATGGTGGAGCCATGGCTGCTTCTGCTATGATGTTAGTGAGTAGATTATATCAATAATCCACCACAAGCTGGTAAATCAAGATCACACTCCTGTTCAAACATTCTCATAAAAGGATCATATTCGTTGCAAATCATTGTAAAGTGTGCCACTGCTCCCAAGATTACACAGGGAATAGTCCTCAGGATTAACAATTATTTTTCCCATTAGATCTCTGAACTATTTTCCTGCACATATGACTTACAGTCAGTGAGGGAAAATCTAAATGTACTGAAAGGAAAAAAAAGAAAAATGGAAAAGAAAGTCATTATTTACTCCCCGAAGTCTGAGATGACCATCATACATAGTTTACTATATGTCCCTATTTAGGTGGTTTTCTGTTGGATGCATGCATGTACTACAAAAATGAGATTTGTTTGTGGACAATAAACACTTTAAATGCCTTTAAATTGCACTGTATCTTTCCAAAATGTAATATGATAGGATGAGTCTTTTGGGGTGTATTAAAATATTCTTTGACATGAAAATCACACTATTTTGGGGAGCAGCTTTCTTGGTTGTAGAAGCTTGCTAAATAGATAAATAAGTGAATCCCTTGCCATAACTCCCTGGAGGCCCCTACTCTAGAGAAAGACAAGTCCTGCATATGAGTAACTCTAAGGTCTAATGTCAGGAAAATAATGATCAGTTCTGAACTGCAGGTGGAATTCATTAACTCCAGTCAGACCATTGTGTGACAAGTTAAGAAGAGGCTTTCTGTTCTCACCTGCTTGGCCACAGACAGCAATCCAGCCCTGGACACCACCTCCATCTTCTTATTTCAAAGGCGAGAACTAGATTGAATCCAACTGATGAGACGCATTTTGGCATACCTCAGAAATGCTCCCTTGGCCTTTTTAATTATCTGTGGTGATCTGTTAGGGGACTAGATTTATCAGCTAGAAGCCTAAGTCCTAAACCCAAGCCCAGTCTTGATCATGATCAATGAAATATTTTGTGCCTTGTTTTTCCCATCTCTCCAATGGGCAGAATGTGTTTCTTGTGACATAGTCTCAGGAAGTGATGTAATGATGCCCCTAGGCTTAATCAGCACAAACCAACAGAAAACCTTTGTGAGGATATAAGCTATTGTCCTTTCACATAAAGGAAAAGTACCATAAATCTAGGGGAAGTCTCGGCATCCTGAAAGTGCTTTAAGGCAGGGCTGCAGCTGAAAGACCATCCAGTGGTATGAGCCCTTCCTCCAGAGACCTCTGTTCTCCTGTGGTTGTATTTTCCTCTTTTTAAAATGAGTGCTGGTAGCAAATGTTGGTTCTTTACTAGTGACATGTCTTCTGTCACTCGTCTTGGTTTCTGACAGCAGTTCTTGCTGCATAAATTCCCAAGATGGGGGTAGAAGAGGCAGGTAGCTGTCTCAGATCAGATATCCTCATGTTAATCTCTCTGAAGGGAGATTAATCCCATGGTCAGACTTGCCGGTGCATGTCTGCAAATCCCAGGGCTGTGGGAGCCTGAGGTAGGAGAATTGCAAGTTCTACCACAGCCTGGGCAATTTAGAGAGACTTTGTCACATGCCCATAATCCCAGCACTGAGAAGGCTGAAGCAGGAGGATCGATGATAAGGCTACATCCGAGACCTTATCTCAGTTCCACCTTTTCCTAGGAGCAAGGATTTGGTTTTCATTTTAGGCAGTGTCTGCATGTTTTCCAAAAACATTTATTGTGGTCTTTGTGTCAAGCTCGCATAGCCTTTTTAGGTTGCTATAGGGAACCTGCAATGGTGTAAAGGGAAGGAAGAAGGACAGTAAGCACCTGTGAGCTGAGGGAAGCCAGTCCCTCCAGGAGATCATTTTGTTTGGATGATCTACAAATACCAAAGCTGGATTTTCACCACACATCAAGGAGGATGGCTTCCATGAGATGGACCTGGTGAAAGGGTGGCAGGTGTCTAGAGGATCAGCCAGCCTCCCTTAAAATGCTGGGGCCACCTAGGTAGGCAGTGCCTGGTGCTCAGCCAGGTGAGGCTCCCCACTGGCCCAGATCAAAGGCCATGGTTACTTTTGAGGGATACAGACCTCCACACATTCCTGGGGCGTAAACCTTCCAAGTATGATTTTAGGGATTCTAAAGTAACGTTCCCGTTCCTGATTTGGCATAACTTTGAGTTGAAATGGGTCCCCATATGTGCCTTCTCATTTGTCTTTTATTGATACCTGTAATTATAGGTTTTTTGGTTTTTTTTTTAAAGATAGAAATGAGCTATAAGTGACATCTGAAGGATTTTTGTTTCTTGTGAAGCATAGTTTAATTGTCTGGGTTTTTTTTTCCTCATTGACAGACTTGCTTCAGGTCCCAGCAAGTAGGTAATATGGAGAAAATGGAGATATCTGAGCTCTTTGTAAGAGTTGCTTGCTATGGGGGAGACATTATGAATATATAATAAACTTAGGAATAATACAGGTAAAGTTTTCTCTGAACCTGCCCACCTTCTTGAACAGGAAGGAAGGGTGATTTTTAGGTGTAATAGTGCACGAGTAATGAATGAGTCTCTAAAGACATGTAAATCTATAAACAGAGCATAAACATCTTTATTCAAAATGGATTGAGTTCTGAAGCCTGATGCTTTCAAGAGGGCAGTATCAACAAGTGGCTCTTAAAAGCCTGTCGTAATCGAACGTGTTGCCCTCAGGATTTTGTTAAAAAGGTGTGCAGTGGGTCACATCCTCCTTCCATGAGGGCCAGTGAAACAGAAACTTGCCCAAAACCTGGAGGAGGAGGAGATAAAGCCACCTCGCCACCTGGCCTCCTCCTTTCACTTCCTCTCCAACTCTGCCCCTCTGAGATCTTCTTCCAGAAGACAGAGGAAGCTGCTGAGCGTGGGGTCACCACCCTGGAATCCAGCGACGGGAGTAGCCCAGCACTGGGAGTTCCTTCCCCAAAGCCCGGAGCTGACTTGTCACTTTTTGCTGTTGTCAGGAGCTGGGCAGTACTGTCCCAACTTTCCCAGAAGGCCTGGCGAGAGCAGACCAGATCAGGAAGGGACAGAAAGAGTGCAATGCCCTCTTTGATGCTGCTCCCTGCCCCTGGAGTGTGGGGAGCTGGGGATAGGAAGTTGGAAATCCAGAGGAGAGTGACGGGGGTACAGACCAGGCTGCATGCCGTTCGTATGCTGTGGTTGACTGTCGGCATTCTGGGAATGCATTGGATAAATTCATAGTGTGCTATCACAAGTATGATGATATGCATGTGTATTTTGGGGTGCCAGATACATGGGCAAATAAAAAAGTTCAGGAGCCAAGTGCTCAGGTAGTCGCTGTTCTGCTGATGAATTGAAAACAGGCTTGCTGGCCCGGCTATTGCAGTCATTTGCTGAAAGTACCCTAGGCAGTGATTTTGTTTGGTGTTGAGATATCCCTAAACAGAAAGCACTGTTGAGGTGCAGCCCTGGAAGGAGGAGGAGGGGAAGGTTGTGGGTGAGCTTCACTCTGCTGGTGCTGGTAGGAGAGGGTGGGAGTCCCTTTACCCTGTCTGGCTGGCTCCTCTTTTGCCCAGGAGCTGCAGTCCTATGGTTTGGAGTGGCTGCCTGATGCTAGGCCCAGGGCTGGATTTCAGAGGCTTCTCAGTAGTTTCAGTGTCAGCAGTCATCACTTCCAGAGTTCCTTTTCCTTTTCCAGGGTCCCCAGTTGAACCTTTTATCTCCATTTCAGTAGCCCTTCCCACCCCCTTATGCCCAGTTGGAAAGATGAATAATGTGAACTGATTTACTGTCAATGCAAAAGAAAAACATTAGTTAATTAGACTTTTACACCTCAGTCAGATGGTATTAGACACCCTTTGTGCACTTCAACTCAAGGATGTTAAAGACCTAAGTCTTTGAGGAAAAAAAAACAAAAAAGGAAGAAAAGGGACAGGCACTTTTCCAGCTTAAACTGCATGTTGGCCCATGTTAATTCCACATTTGTCCCTGAGTCTGGACGTGACAGAAAATGCTAGTTACTGTGGTATTTAACTGACATCAAACTCCCGTCCAAATAATTCAGTTGGACCCAGCCTTCTCTCTTAATTGGTGGGAAGGAAAACTTAGGCACACACCCAGAAAAAGGAGGAAACTGTTACTTTTGTTGGACATTTAAAAATTTTATTCTTTAGGGTAGGAAGAGCACGCATTTATTTTTTTAAATGAGCTGCCCATGTGAGCTTTTTAAAAACAGCAACAACCAGAATCTAGAATATTCTCTAAAACCTGAGCCCCTCAAAATGACTGGCATTTGCGAGTCTTCAGTAAATGACAGTTTAGTAATCGTTGCTATCCTTTCAAAGTTAGGCATCTGTTCTAGAAACTAACAGCTTTCTTGGCAGTTTTTTTTTTTTTTTAAATCTGGAAATTCATACATAGGTTAAGGTCCCAAGCAGTTTAAAAACCAATATATAGTGGCATAGTAAAAGAAGAATGGCATAATGGTTTGGTAGGAGTAATTAGAGGAAACATGCCTGTTGGTTTTTGTTTTATTTTGTTTTTTAAAGCAACTTCTTCTTAGTTGTTGAAGGTAATCCTCAGTGACAGGAATACTGTTTACCTTATTCATGAGGGTATCTAAAACAATTCCAAAAATAATCAAAAGGTTTTTGCTGTTGTTGTTTCTAATCAGGGGCATATCCTTATCCCACTGTCAACCTCACTTACTTTGTGTACAATTTCAAGCCAAAGGTTCCCACATTGGCGAGTGCTTCATTTTTAGCACTGAACTGCTTTTTTGGTGCGCTGAATGAATTTAATATGTTAACACTCCTGTACGGCCCAGAATTGCTTGGCTGCCCCTTGCCCTGCCTGCCTGGTACTGGCTGAAAAGGTACCATTGTTTGCTCTGCAAACACTGGGTGATGTTTGTTTCCAAGGTGACTGATTCTATTGCTGCTCTTTAAGCAAGGGGGGATGGGGGAGAGAGAAAGTTGCCTTTGAACACCTGAGAGCATCCTATTCTGGATAGAGTGTGTGTGTGTGTGTGTGTGTGTGTGTGTGTGTGTGATTTTACTTTAACTGATGTTATTAGCGGAAAAAGCAATAGTGTGGCAATGGAAGAAAAAGACCCAAGTTCTGATGCTTAATAATATAGAGTGAATGTAATAGCACGAAGTATTAGAATTAAAAACTGGATCAGACTGAAGTTAGCTGTTTACATTTAGAAAACTAAAGAGTTAAGGGGAGGAAAAATAGTTTAGATAACTGAAATGTTTTTTCATGAAATAGTTCCTCAGCTATAACATGTATATGGCTGTTGAAAAATGTTTGAGAGTATCATTAAAATTAGTTATGATAAGGTAGGTGGGCCTTTTAAGTTCTATACATTTTTTTTTTTAAGAAAAATCTGTGGCACCACTGAGGTTTCTTGGTGTCAAAAAAAATGGAAAAAAATAAAATAGATGAAACGCATCTTTTCATGGACAATTTGTATTAACTTATTAAACCGGAAATTTGCATTTCACATGAGTGAGTGAGATTTTAGACTTCAGAATAGAAAAAAAGATTACTTCTTGGTCTGCTCCCCCCCCCTTTATAGTACCATGGATGCTGTTAACAGAACTTTGCCTTTTCACTCCTATCGGGTTTAGTACAGTTCACGCACAGGTTTCAGTAAACATTAACCACTTTTATCAGGGCTTGCAGTGTGCTGAATGGTTAGCAAAGAGTGTTCTGTAAGAGGGAGATGAAATTGAGAGAGTCCAAGGTCACATGGATGTTGAATTTTTTTTTTTAATTATGGAGAATTTAGGAGAAAGAAATCAAGTTTCACACTGGAAGTGTCCTCTATGCGGGCCCACTACAAGACTACATGGCCTAACATTTTTACACACATTTGTTCGGATGCTCCACATGTGCAGCTAGACAAGTGATTTGTTTTGTTTTGTTTTTGCTGGTTTTTCTTTCCTGTCATAATTTTTAAAAGGTCATCTTGGTTCAGAGCATCTTCTAAGATTAGTATCCAGGCTCCCTCAAGGAAGGCAGTGTTTATCGTGTTATTCTGAAGAGCCTATTCCGTGTTATGGGGATTTCACTTTTTTCCTTTTTCAAGGATAATTCGAGTTTGGTTTCCACAGCTAGCACAGTAACCCTGCAAACCAAGTGCTAAAATGAAATGCTGCTGAATATAGATAGAACAAAAGTGCAAGTTTCGGGTATCCTGTAATATTCCCAAATTTTTGCCTCTCTGGATCATTTTGGAAAATAGGAATGTGATTGGTGCTTATTTTTCCGTGCAAAGAGATATCTAGGGCTCGCATTCAGAGCCCATCTTCCAGTGGCAGGGGTGGTGGTGCACGTCTGTAATCCCAGCACTTGGTGAGGCGGAGGCAGGAAAATCATTACAAGTTCGAGACCAGCAGGGGCTACAAAGTGAGCTCCCAGACTGAACTGCATGGCAAGGCTCTGTCTCAAAAAGGAAAAAGGAGCCTGTCTTCCTGCGCCTGGTGGCCCCCCCCCGGGGGGGGGCGAGGCCGACACCTCCAGCAGGGGCGCCGGTAGTAGCCGGCCTGGCCGAGCTGCTCGTGTCTCATTTCAACTCAAAGCCGGCCGTCTAAGCGTCGGAAGCGCAGTGGGGTCCTGTGTTCCCGCTGGGCCGCTGTGCATGCCGTGCCGTGGTCACCGCACCGCGGGACCCTGCAGTTCTGGAGCTCGGGCCAGCGAGTAGCCAGGCATGGAGAGGACGCCTTCCTTTAGCGACGGGCGCGCTCAGGGCGGCCACCGCCGTAGCCCGTGGGAGGCAGTGGGAGCAGCCACGCGTCTGCACGGAGCACGGCGCCCCAGCGAGGGTCTGCCAGGTTCTGCTGAGACTGAAGAAGCAGAAGCAACCGCCAGGTCTGCTGGGCGCCCAGGCTCTGCGGTGGCCGCAGCTGCTCTACAGCTCTGCGGCTCTGCCGCCCTACTGCTCGCCCCCTCTCTCGCTCCCGCAGTGCGCATCCTGCGAGTGGGCAGCTGGACCGTCCGTCAGAATGGCGGGCGCTGGTTGGCTGGGGGTGAGATGAGGGCGGAGCTCGGTGGCGCTCGCAGGGGCGGCCTTCGCCTTCCGAGGCGTCGCTTCCTCAGACCTTGACGTGCTGTCCCCAGGGGCAGCTGCCGCTGCGCAGCGCGTTTGGCCGCTCAAGCGACAGCAGCCAGTTGACGGAAGGTTTTCAGGAGTCCCTTTAGCCACTGGGTTCAAAAGAGAAAAAAGAAAAAAAAAAAAACTCAGTAATTGGGAATCTCGTGTGCCCTGAGCGAGGCCGCCCTCTGGTTAATTTACCTCCTGTTGAGTGTCGGACAGTTCTGCCATGAGGCCCGAGCTTGTGCTGATTTCGGCTCGCACTTGGTATTGATTTCCCAGAGCAGGTCCCTGCTGTTCAAACCCCAGGTGTCTCGGCAGGCTGTAGTGGAGGGAAAGAGGCACGTGGCCCCACAAAGCCCGAGACAAGTGGCCGGGGAAAGGTGGGGAGCGACAGCGGCACTGCGCGACGCCCACGGCGAGGCCGAGACTGCATAGTGACCCTCAGTGGCCAGGCTGCCTCCCGCGGAGACCTCGTGTGAAGTGGGCCACGCGGCCCCTGGGGACGCTGCCTCGTTCCTGTCTTCCCCACCCCGGGTGCCGAGAGAAGAGCCCGTGTCCACTCCTTGCCCACATGCAGTTTCCCGTCTCTCTTAAGATCAGCGCCATCCAGCTGGGATGCCATATCTCGATGTTCTCCGGATGCCAAGCACATCACCATGGGGACAGCAGCAGCGCTGCTCCTGATGGCCAAAGGCTACCTGCTGTGGAGATGCCTTAAGTGTGCCCTGTCCAACCCTGGCATCCCAGGGCCAGCCTCGCCCCCTGCTGTGCCCTATGAACTGACACCTCGGCATCCTGTGACGAGGACAGAGCCCTTCTGTAATTAGGGGTACCTCCTCAACTCTGCAAGGCACTGTGGTATGCAGTGGCAGGGTCACATGGCCTGGTCTTTTCTCTCTGGGACTCGCCTCCTTTTTGTCTTGCCAGGGCAGAAGCTTCTCTGTACCTCACAAGCCAGGACCCCCACCCCAGGAGATTCAGATCAAGCACTTCTGGGTGAAGGCTGGCATTGTGTGTTAGGGTTGGAAACTTCTGATGAGACAGACGGGTTCATATCAGCCACTGGGATTTTTCTGGAAAAGAACCACTAAGAAGGTTAGGAAATGCTAAGGAAACTCTGACATTCTCCTGTGTGATGGCAGCTCATTGCAAAGCTGAGCTCCTGTTGAACAAGGTAATAATGTAGGACCTGTGCTAGAACCCTGGAGGTCTTCTGCACTGGCAGGTGTAAATGCCACCAATGCCATTAATTTTTTAAGAAGTTGGATCTCCAACAGAATTATCAGGGATGCTGAGTACCTGGCAGCAGATAAATCTTTTGATGGGACAGGGGGAGACAGTGTCACAGGCGATCAGGCTGTGCATATTGAATGCCTCGGTCTGAGGCTGTGGGTCTTGCTTGGGGTGCTGAGTGCCTTCTCTCAGAAGGGAGGGAAGGGTGCAGACGCCAGTTTCTTGCGTGCTTTCCCCTCACTCCGGTTCTTAGAGTATTATCTTCTGCGGAGGTGTTGACTCAATTATCATTAGGTCCAGCTCCTGTAAGGAGAGAGTAAATGGTACTTGGGGCCTCTTTATCTAGACTGTTTTTTTTGCCACAGTTGCTGAAGTGACAGCCTGTGCCACTAACTGAATTCAGCCTTTTTTTTCACTCCTTCCCTGTGGAACAACAGGAAAGTCAGCCGCTCATCGTGTCGGGTGCAGACTTTACAGCCTCTGAACAGCCTTCGCGTTTGCAGTCTATGAATGCACCATTTGTTGTTTGGAGCACAACTGTTAGATACAACTGGCCTCGCAGCCCACTCTGCCTCCAACCAGTGTGCATCACTGTGGCTTTTTTTTTTTTTTTTTTTTGCATAGGCCAAATTTTTGCTTTAAATACTCCCGTTTTGTCTGCAGGGGGATTTCTTTGACCTAGTTTATATTTTTAAAACATAAGTTTCAGAAGCAAGGTTTTAATTTGGTTAGAATTCTCTAGCGATCTCAAATAAGTATTTTAATTTATTAAAGGGAGAGATTGTTTGATGGCTTGTTTTGTGTAGTACATGCTTTTTTTTTTTCCAAAAAAAATTCTCAAAAAGCAGTGTAACTTTGAAATTATATTTTAAATTGGCTTGAGCTTATTTTTATTTCTAGGTCATTATGTTTCTACTTGACCTTTACACATCATCTCTTTGTCATTATTGTCTTTGGCTTGGAATTCAAGGTAGATCTTAATTTTCTTATAGCAAAATGTGAATATATGAGGCGATGTGTTAATTTGCTTGATTTAACTATTTCACAATATGTACATATATAAAAACGTGTACACTGTACATAAATACAGATTTTTGGGGGGTTTGCTTGTTTTGTTTTGTTTTGTTTTGCAGTGCAGTGGCTCCACCACAGAACTATACCCCCTGCCTGGCAAATTTTATCAACTTTATCACAATTGAAAATATACTATTTAAAAAATAATAGGAGCTGTCAGAACCACAATCTGCAATGTAATATTCTCAAATATTTCTAGAGTATTTATAGGTAACTTTATCATTTATTCCTCTTGAAACAGGGTCTCCTTCAAATGTGATACCATTAGTGTTAGAACTTTTGTGTTTCTCACATGTACATTTTTTGGCCCTGTGTAATTATAATAAGTGGTGTTATGTAGTTGTCTACTTTGATGTTATTAACATCTTTTTCTTCTGTGCTTTCACCTTTTAGCAGCTGCACAAAATTGTTATAATACTACTGAGTCTGTCCTGGTTTAAGAAAATGAATTTCTGTTAATATAACCATAAACACCCTATAGCAACCAGTTCCACAGATCTTGACATCTAAATCTTCCATAAATGAAAAGTCCCCTGCTGAAACCTCAGAAGCTTTCTGTTGTTGAGTCTTCATCTGTTGTGTTTCAAACAGAGGTTTGGGTTACATTTGTGTTTTTGCTTAAAATTGACACATCCTAAGGCATTCAAGAGGAAAAGTCTAGTCTTTTAGGGGAATCTGCTAGCTTTTTCACTTCACTGTACAGAGGGAAAGGTGTCTTTTTGGAAGATTGTCTCCCACTACCTGAGGAATCCTGAGGGTTGATGAGAAGACCGGGCAGTGAGAAGCAACAGGTTAGGGGGAAATGGAGCTCCTGTTTTAATGCTTCCCTGGCAGTTTTCTCAATCCCGAGTCTGTTCTCGCTTTCAGGGCACATGTTGCATCTGTGGTGGCTCACGTGTGCATGCTTGGTGTTGATCTGGGCCTTTAAACCGTGTTAAGTTTCACTGGACTTTTCTCCCTTTGCTGTAGTTCCCAGTGTGAATAATTCTGTGTGTGGCTTAAAATGGCACCTGCACCATCACCAGGAATTTTCACCAGGTAGGAATGGCTTTCCTGTATCAGAACCACCCAGCCACGTCCTCCTCGCTGCTCAGTTAATGCCTCTGTTGCTAAGCAGGTACATTTCTGTTCTGGAAGCTGCCCCTTAACCCTGGAACTGCCTGATTGGCAAGCTGAAAGGAGAACTTTGTGCCTCGTGTATACACAGTACCTTATTAAGTGCATGAAAGCCAGCCCAGCCCAGTGGAACCCTGAGTTGCCCATTTTACAGGGAGAAGAGAAGAGCTGGGAGCCGCAGGTGGCTGGGGCCTGACAATTTCCACTGGGACTTTGGCTCCAGTAGCTGCTGGTGCCGGGCGCTGTTTTGGATCAGAATTGTGGGTTTGACCCTGGTGAGGAATGAGTTGAAACTCTCTTTAGCACTTTGCTCTGTGTATCTGCCTTGAATTGTTTGGTGTGGGGAAAGGAGAGGGAATAGAGGGGTGCTGTGTGCATCCATTCGCGAGAAAGGAGTTAAAAGAACATACCGCAAAACAGGTTGGGCAAGACTGTTAAAGCCAGTGATGAAGCCTCCGCTCTTCCTCTCGCTCCTCCTCTGCCCCCACTTCTCCCAGGACGTTGAAACATCTTCAGACCGGCCCCCTCACAGCCAGGCCCCCCCTTCAGTGTCTGGCTTCCCCTGTCCTCGCCAGCGCATTCGATGTGAATAAAATACTTTGTGCAGATGAGGAGGAGGCTGTGTGCGTGAGACAGGCAGGCAGCCGGCTGCAGGCCTCGGCCGGCCAGCTGCTTCTCGAGCGGTCGCTGGTGCCCTCCACCGTGTGACATAGGCCCCATTGAGCGGCAGCATTCTTGAGCGTGCATGTGTGCTTCTGCGGCCCGCGGGGCGGCCAGCCTGGGAGGGAGCGTGGAGGCGGGGCGCAGAAGGGAGTGTGTGTGTGTCTGTGTAGTGTGCACGCAGCCGGATGGGGCAGGCAGTGAGTTGCAGTCACTGCCCAGAGTGCCAATAAGTCAGGACGTTACTGCCTGAAGCATCCGCGTCAGCTCTGACTTGTGGGATGCCCTGGGGCCCTGAACGCAGAGGAATCTAGCTCTTGGGGAGCCATTTGGGATCTGATATAAGTTCTGCATAGTGTTTGCATCCATTTGTCCCGTAAACATACCATATATAGTCAAGCCTGGGCTCACTATAACATCGCGGGGAACCCCTCCAAAGGCGCCGCTAGCTCCTCCGTGCTAGAAAGCAGGCTCACATAGGCCTCCTGGTGTATGCAGTGTGGCTAGCTTGCATCTTTGGGGGGCGGGGGTGAGGTGGGAGAAAAGGTCTTTTTTTTTTTTTTTTTAATCTTCGTGCTATTTAGAACATGTTTCTCATCCTAGTTTTCCTGGCAGTCAGAGAGCTAAAGAACTGTATTGTTGCAGAAGGAGACACCAAATTCCCTGTGTGCATCTGTTTTAGAACAAAAGCCTTGTTTTTCTTAGTAGCTTCGACAGCTCTCACATTCTGTGTTTATGGTCCCACATCTCCCGCTGTCTGCGTTTGGACCATCTTTTCCCTCCGCGAGGATGAGCTGGGCCCTGTAATAGTACTGCATTTCGGTGGCTGTAGAGAAGTCGCCTCTGTGTGTACTTGTGTGTCACCTTCAGCTGGCTGGGGCGGGGCACAGCTCTCAGTAGGACTGCCTGCAGCCGTTTTCCACTTGGCAGAGATTGGCCTGTGGAGCAGAGAAGAGGCAGGAACAGGAGAGAAATGCAGTTGTTTTTCTCCCATGAAACACCTAGGATACCACATTTCAGCCTGGGGTGGACAGCACGAGGCACTTGTGGTCCAGATAAGAGGACTTCTGCCGTTCCCCCCTCTCCTTTTCTCTCCTTCCTCCTTCCACCCCTACCTTACTGCCTTTTCTGCTCAGGACATATGTAGATAACTCTTAAGAAAAGTTGATTTGCCATGCTGGGATATTTGAGTAGAGAGACAAGATGGTACTTTCTTTGCCTTGTTTCCTTTCACTTGCCTCCTCAGAGTGAATTATATCTGTGTGTGACAGTTAATTGTACCATCCTTCCCCTTTCCTAAGCTGATAAACCCCTCTCTGTCTGCTTCCATCAAGCCTCTTTGTTTGAGAGCTTCCGAATGCAGGGGAAGAACAAAGTGACACTTTTCTTATTTACTGAAGCCTCTCTAAGGCACATTCATAATGTTCTATGTTATATTTTTATAACTTACTTTTTCAACTTCAAGACTTCAACTGTTTCAAGTAGGACAACTGACTAAAGAAGTTAAAATTTCCTCAAGGACATGAGTGAGTTCAAGGAAACAAATACACACGCTTCAAAAGCTGTATGTGTATTTATTTCCAAACTGGTAAGGGCACTTGGAAGGTAATCTTGGTAGGTAATGTTTAGAATAAGACCGTGGACACCATCAGAGGACAAATTACCAGCACAGAGACAGCAATTGATTAGTATACAAAAGTAATATATCCCTTATGCGGAGGTCACTTGTTGGCATTCTTAGGTCCAGAATATCTAGTCAGTGATGAAAGCTAACAGAAATATTTTATTGGGGGAAGGGTGTGCAAAATAAAACTTTTAAATGTTGCAGAGATGCTAGGAAATCCAGGTTCAGATACACTTACCTTTGAATTGTACTGACCATGTAGGTCCTTGTTGGAGCATTATTCATTCTTACAGTATATCTGGCCCAGACCACCTTGTTTCTCCCATTTCTCAGTCAACAACAAATTAGAGGCTCCAGCTGGAGGTTGAAGGTGGAGAAGAGCCCTCAGACAGCAACCAGGAAGGATGTCAGGGGATGAGACAAGAATAGCCAGTTAGCATTGGAGGAAATTGAGCAAATTAGACCTCTAGAGGAGCCCTTTGCATGGTTTCATACAACTGCACGTACATCCACAAAGATTGCAATCAAAAATAAAAGCATGGCCAACTGAGACAGTGTGGGATAGGGGCAAAACTAAAGTAGGGCCGTTTGCTAGTTTCCAGAGGCAGCCTTGTGTAAGAGTTGTTCATTATGATGATCCTGAGTCATTCCCCAGAAGGTTGGATTAATCATACATTGATTCACCACACTCTGCTTCAGGGGATTAGGAAGTTTCAAAGACACTTTAGCATGACTTACACCCAGGAGTTTGAGATGGAAAATTATTTTGAGTACCCTCTACCCAGCAATGTGCAGCTATCCTATGAGTTAACATTTTAAGCGTGAGAATTAACCTTCAAGTATTATCAAATGTGTACTAAAATATTATTTTGTCCATATTTGTAGGAGAAAAGTTATTTATTAACAGATTCACATCATGACAAATACCATCATCAAATTGTTTATATGCCTAAAGTGAGTTTAAGAATAGAGTACCATGGTTTTGTTTTGTTTTGTTTAAATAGATGATAGAAAAGCTCTCTGGATGCCAGAATAGTCAGAGGTATCCTGGACCACAGTCTCTGTAGAAAAAGAACTAAGGAAGGCTTTGATAATTTAAATATATAAACAAGTTAATTTGAAATCAGTAGCTGACAAATTAGAAGGAACAAGTGTTTTTTCCCCTGCATCCCAATTATAGACTTATATTGAGAACTATAGAATTCTAGACCCATAAAGGACTTGGGAGATCATTTGATCTGGTTTTGTCAATTTGTCTTCATTTTACTCAATTATCATTGGGATTAAGTATTTATAGACCTTTTCATGGAAATTAGTGTTGAAAATTCCTCAAAGCTGCTGATTACTTGTTAAAGGTTCTCAGGCATCTTGGTTTTATCACCATAAGTATGATGGAGCATTGCTGGACCCAAGATTTTAATAGCTAGGCATGTAGGTAATATTTAAATTGTAAAATTTTTAAATACTAAAATATTAGCTTTTACTAGTATTGTTTCCTGTGTACTTAGATTTGCTGTGATGCATTTCTGTTCCTAATTCAAACTGATTTTTGCTGTTTTTCCCAGAGAAATTATTCCTTTGAAAATTTAATTAGACTTGAAACTTGGTCTTCTGAGTCTCCATGGAAACTATAACTCCTGGCCAGCATGGTAGTGCATGCCTGTAATCCAAGCACATGGGTGGCTGAGGCAGGAGGATAGCTGCAAGTCTGAGGCCAAAAACTATATAGTGAGGCTAAAAAGAAAAGAAAAGCTGTAACTCCAAATTGCCATGCTAGAGATGGAAAGTATTGTCTCAGTAGTGTATACATCTTTGACACGTCAGGCAAGGAAAATGCATATGAATTACATAAAAGACGTGAGAATTAGTTATTTGGTTGTTAGATACTCCAAGGAGATGGAAAAGTAATAAAAACCAGGACTTAGCTAATCATGGTGGCACATGCTTACAAGGATCACAGATTTAAACCAATCCTGGGCAAGTTAGCAAGACCCTGTCTCAAAATGCTAAAAAATACAAAAAGGGCTGAGGATGTATCTCAGTGGTAGGGCACCCCTGAGTTCCACCCCTAGTACCACAAAAACGAGCAAGCAAACAAAACCAAAAAACCCCAGAACTTCCCAAGAAGTAAGTAGCATGTCTGCAGTCTGACCCCGGGGTGGGGAACAGCACACAGGGGACTTGGAGGAATGTGACCGAAGGGCCAAAGAGCTTGTCTTTGAGATGGGTGACAACCTCCAGAAGTCACCTGCAGCTGGCTGCAGTGAGGACTCAGTTTGAGAGGATCTGCTTGTGACATCTGCCAAACAGGCAGAGCCACAAGATCCAGCTTTAGACACTGGGGTGGTGGAGCTGGTGGAGCTGGCGGCGCCACAGCGGGAAGCACCCAGGCATGGACTGGAACAGCTGCTGGCTGCCTGGAGATCAGCCTCTGTGAATCATAGGCACAGAGAGCTCATTTGTGCCACTAGGGCCATGGTGGGGAGAACAGGGAGGTGCAGCTCTCTTCCTGTTAATGCTCTGATGCCTCCAGAGCATTTTCAAGACACTGTGCTGATGTGTTGGGCAGTTATTACCGTCTCAGTCCATCACACATGCATCATTTGTTAAAAACACAGTTCTAATCTTTTATTTAAAGTAAATGCAGCTCATCTGCTTTAAAAGTGGGCTGACATTGCTTTCACTAGACATCACGGTGAGTTATCAAGGGGGAGGTGGGTTACCCAAAGAGAATTCGATCATTAATTTAAGATTGTTGGAGGATTGAAATGTTACTTGATTGCTGGTGTTAGCCAGGATTTTGAGATTTCAAGGAAAAGTAGACAATGCCTGCTTTTATCCAAGGGATTCTGGCAGTCATATGATCTATATGCCAGCAGGAGCCGGCAGCCTCTGTGCTACGCAGTCCATGTAGAAAGGAGCTTCCGAGTGGGTGGGATGTGCTGGCTGGCTGGTGGGCGGCATTTACATCAAGTTACACATCTCAGGGATGTGGTAGGTGAATGGCCTACAGTTAATTTGTGTGCAAGTTGGTGGAGCTTGAGGAGGCAACACTGGGAAGGCCAACAGGGAGCAGCACTTTTCCTGTGACACTAGAAAGCTGGCCTGGGACAGGCTGGGGACAGAAGCATCATCTTGTTTAGCTCTCAGAAGTAATTGACAGGTGGACAATGTACAGAAGTCTGAAACCACAAATCTCTCTGGGCATAAATAAGTGGAAAGGCAATTTGGGCTATATAAAGGATACCATTTATAAACTCTCAGAATTTCCTTGTAGCTTGACTCTGTCTTGTGATGTTCATGACTACGGAAAAAAGAAACTGATCAAGCAAGATCACAAAACTCCATGGCATTGCTTTTGTGTGGCTTTCAGTCCCTGAACATTGGCTATTCCAGTTGCCAATAGGCAAGCAGAGGCTCTGATTCGAGGTGATAGCGTAAGTGGTATGAAATCACCTGGCTGAGTAACAGGGACTTTGGGGGCTCGTGGGAGAGTACAGCAAGATGCGATGCTAAGCTTTCGTGGTACATTTAGTAATGTGTCTAATTGCACATTATTCCTTTTTTTCTAGCACTAGCCTAAGAGAATGTTCCCAGTGTTAGCTCCTTATGAAAAGTAAAATAATCCCATTTTAAGGTATACATGTAGATTTCGTTGGTTTCCCTAACATTTTAAAATTAATATGTCATGTGATGTTTTTGAGAAGTAGACTATCTCTGGAGGGCTAAGGTTAAGAGGTTCACAAGTTTAGGCCCACCCTGGGCAACTTAGGGAGACCCTGTCTCCAAAAATAAA
Organism: Hydrochoerus hydrochaeris; assembly: GCA_004027455.1. Classification (NCBI taxonomy): domain Eukaryota; kingdom Metazoa; phylum Chordata; class Mammalia; order Rodentia; family Hydrochaeridae; genus Hydrochoerus; species Hydrochoerus hydrochaeris. The sequence continues at coordinate 49,053 of PVLA01005493.1, forward strand.
AAGGGCTATGGATGTAACTTGGTGCAAATTTCCAGGCTCAGTCCCTAGTATTTATAGAAAAACAAAAAGTAGGCCCTCACTGATGTTGAATTTTTGTTTTTTCTTTCTTCCTCTTTTTTTGCCCTAAGATTCCTGAGTTAGAGTGATCATCCTGCCTCAGCCTTCTGAGTAGCTGGGACTATGGACTCAGATTAGGTTTTTATTATTTTTAAATAACAGACTTGAAAACAGAAAAAATATCCACTCACCAAAAATAATCAACTCACAGCGCTGAATAGCTATAAAAAATGTTAGAGAAATTTGCCTTTTCAAGTCAAGGGCTTTTTATTATTTTCAACTGATTTTATAGCTGAGTTGTGACTTGTGACCCAGTGTATTATGTGAGTGTTGACCTTTCCACAGGGGAGCCACCTGAGAGGTACCTAAGGGATGGAATGTGACACACCCAGAGAACAAAGCCTTCAAAAGGCCCTCCAACTTGAGAAGGCCAGGCAAGACCAGATGCAGCAGGATCCTTCATCTTGGGGCTGAGTTTCACCATCACTGGGTGGGGAAGGACCACTGAGCTCCTTAGGAAAAGACTGAAGTGTGTGTGCTGCAGAGGGGCACTGCACTTGCCCTGTGTTCTGTAGAAAGCTCAAGGGAGAATGCTGGCAGGAAATTCTGCCCCCGTGGAGCAGAGTCAGGAGTCCTAGTCTCACCGGAGTCCTTCTGGGAACCCTCCTGGGAAGCCTGTTTTAACCTGGAGACTGAGTTGCTACGTGATACTGTTACATAGTTGCTTTTAGTCTCCCTCTCTGATTCTTGCAGTTTTGTCTCTTTCATAAACTTTCTAGTTTAAATTTTTTTCCATCTGCTATGTTGGGAGACTTGAATCTAGGGTCTGACTCATGCTAGGCAAGTGCTCTACCACTGAGCTACACCTCACTTATTAAGCAGGGTGTTTTACATCAGTGATCCCCAACCTTTTTGGCCTTGGGGGTTTCTGTAGTTTTGAAGAAAATAGTTTTTTCAGCCAGGCGTGGTGGCACACACTACTGTAATCCCAGCACTCAGGAGGTTGAGGCAGGAAGATAATTGCAAATTCGAGACCAGCCTGGGCTACACAGTACAAAATGAGCTCAAGGCAGCCTGACTTGCATAGTGAGACCCTGTCTCAAAAAGACAAAAAAAAAAAAAAAAAAAGTTTTTTCTACAAGCTGCAGTTTAGGAGCATTTTATTTTATTTTTGTTTCAGTTTCTGTCTTAAAATTGCTATATTCATAGTACATAATAATTCCATTCCCCGGTGCTAACATTACCACCTGAGCTTGTCAACTCGCTAGACTCATAAGAGTCCCAGACTAAGCCCTTGTGTGTCCACAGTAGAGTTTGGGCTGCCAGGAGCATCTACTTCCTGCCCCATCTGACAGGAGGTAAAGCTGGGGACAAGGTGGCCATGTGAGTGATGTGGGGCAGCCGTAAGTGCAGGTAGCACCACTCATCTCCTGCTGTGTACCCCAGTTCCTAGCAGGCAACAGGCCTGTACTACAGCCTGCTCTAAATTAAAATTTATTTTGTGTGGTGGGAGTGGTGGTAATTTTTGTAAGAGGAGACGTTTTTATTTCATTCCAAAATAGTCTGGTAGGTAGTATACCGTGGACAGCTCATTACCTGCCTGTTAAATTACAGAATGTTCTAACTAGAAACTTACGATTTTTTTTTTTTTTTCTTGAGCAGTTTGTAGTTAAGTGCTGATCTTTTAGAAAGATCACTGGCCAGGAGTGGTGACCCACGTCTGTAATCCCAGCACTCAGGAGGCTGAGGCAGGAGGATCACTGCAAGTTCAGGACCAACCGGGGCTACAAAGAGCGCTCATGGCCAGCCTGAACTACATAGCGAGACCCTGTCTCAGGAAAACAACAACAAAACAAAAAGCACATCTTTCTCTGTTCAGACAAAAAGATTATCAGTCCACACATGGTTAGATAAAATAAAGGCCTGTACTCTCGGTGTACCTGGAAGAAGCTAAAATAAAGCAAAAGGACTCCAGGAGTGAGAGAGGTGGCATATTAGCATATATACTGTCATCCCCTGAGTCCACAGGACATCAGCTCCCTGTAAGTACCAAAATCCAGAGATGCTCAAGCCCTGTGTTTAAAGTCATATAATATTTGCATGTAAGCTACACACATTCACCATATGTGTCAGCTCATCTGTAGATGACTTGTAACATCAAACTTAGGGTCTACAGAGCACTGCATGCATATGGGAATAGTGCAGTGTTTCAGCACACAGCAGTTTTTTGGAATTGTTATTTATTTGTTTGTTTTGGAGACAGAGTCTCACTGTGTATCCCAGAAGGGTGTCAAACTTGTGATCCCCCTGCTTCAGCCTCCTACAGACATATGCCACCATGTTTGGCTTCACTTTTTAGGATTTTCTGGAGTTTTTTGTGGTTGAATCTGATGTGGTACCTGCAGATGGACAGGGCTAACTGTATGTGCTTTGTTTCCTAGAGCTCTTGGTTAAAATCTTTCACTGTGTTTACATATTTTCAATATTTGTTTTCTAAATTATTAGCAATTGTTTCATGACTATATTGCAGCATGAGGAATTTTCATATGTAATGAGAAACTAGCCCAGAAAGGGAGATTTAGGGAAAAAATCTGTTTGGGTAAGTAAAAATAAATGTGAATAGGATAGGGTTGAAATCCTGGCTAAATGATTTTATAAAATATGTCCTATATGTGTTGATACTTTGTTTGGGCTTAATAAAATTGATGACGTGGCTAATCTTGTTCAAGATGAGAGGCATTTTTTAATGCAGGCTAAGCTAAGCTTTGCTGAAGTATCAAATAAACCTTAAAATCTAAAAGACTCGGCCCCAGAAAATGTCATTTCCTGTTCATACATAAGGCTCACTTGCTCTCTACCAGACTTTCCTCCCGAGCATCGGGACCTGGGCAGTGGTTGTCTCGCAGTGAGCTCCGCTGCAGTACATGCACCTCCAGGCGGCTGCGGTCAGGAGAGCAGCAGGTGAGACATCTGGCTTCACAGACCTCCAGCTGGAAGACCCACTGTGCTCATGAACTAGGGAAGGCTTAGGTCTGAAGCCTGGAACATAATGAGTCCAGTGTTCCACTGAGCAACAGTTATTGAAGTGTGGCGCCCCCACACTGGCAGCGGAAGCACCATGGAATGTGCTGGAAATACTCATCAGAAGCTTTGGAGGGCTGGGGGTATAGCTCAGTCCTAGAGTGCTTGCCTGGTGCATGCAGGCCTTGTGTTTGATCCCCCGCTCTCCATGGAATACCCTCTGAAGGTAGGGTTCAGGAGGTTGTCACACTAAATGTTCCCTGTGCCTACAATGTGAGAGTGACTTCCTAGGTAGAGCAGATCTCTTCAGTACCTGCTGGACTTGGGGTTGGTGCCGAAAGCCCAAGGCACTGGTGGGCACTTACTAGTGTGTGCACAGGAGCAGATGTGTAATCAAAACCACTTGCACTTCAGATGCTTTGCAGGTGGATGCTACTCATGCATCTCCCATAACACCTATAAAGTAGGGATTGTCATTGTCCCCATCTTACAGCCAAGGAAACTGAGATACAGAGGTCAACTGGCTAAGGGCATCAACTATCCAAGGGCAGCGCCAAAGGTTGGCCCCTTAGCACAGCTGGCAAGCAACAGGCAGGATTTGAATCCAGGCCACATGGCTCCAGAGTCTACTCGCAACTACTTTGTGGTTCAACCTGCAGATAGCGACACTCCAGGACCCGTGGCAATTTTTTCACTTTTTCTTGAATGGTGACAGTCTGAGAATTAGCCGCAAGTATAGAGCGCTGGCGATGATTCGCATTTTAAGTTCAGCCGTCTTACCATGAGCTTCATTCGTTAGTGGTTTATGGGTGGTGTGACAGTGTTGGCCAATGCTGAGGGTACAAGGCCAGGCAGAAGTTTGCCCAGTCATTTAAAACTGAGCAATAAGTAGACAGGCTTGTTAGGGGCAGAACCAAGGCGCTAGTGGGAAGTGGTTTCTCAGCCTGGGGTAGTCCAGCACAATCGGAGAACTTCTCTTCATCTAACCTGCATGCTTCCAGGCTTAGGAGACCGGCCTTTCGGCCTCCCCTCCCCTCCCCTTCTCCTTCTTCTCTGGTCTTGCCTTTCTCTTCCTTTCTGCTGTCTGAGGCCCGATTCCATCAGGTAGACTCAGTAAGGTTTCTCTGAGGTCTTTATGAGCCAGACTCCAGTTTAAATAGAGAAAATGTGTTTTCCAGGAAACTGGATAAAAGTGTTCTCTCCCTTCTGCTTAAGAGTTAGAGGCAGTCTGATCATTTGCATTTTGAACTGATGGAAAGAGAATTTCAAAATGACACCGGGGACTGCTTGTTTCCTTGTCCAGCTTTTAAAACCTGTGACTCCCAGTACTGTCTTTCTTTCTAACTGTCTGCTGCTTGCTGTTGTTGAGGTGTCCTTGCCCACAGTGTCTCCTGTGCTCAGTGGACTTGTGCTGAGACAGCTCCTTGGCAGCTTCACCAGGACAGTACCGGCTTTGACTCTAGTAGAAGATAAAGATAGCATCACCCCTTTCTGGTTTCGTGTTGGCTGGGAGCAGCTGCTCAGCTCTGTATGGCCCTGAACATAACATTTCATCCCTGAACTGCTGAAAGTTTTAGTTTTCTGGAAACCAGCTTTTAACCATGGGATTCTGACATTTAGACTCAGAGTCTAGAATTTTTCTTTGAGAAATATTGCTTATCTTGATGTTTAGTAATGGACAAGACAGAAGTGGTAGAGAACAGAGCTAGAGGGAGAGGGAGAAGCTCTTCTCACTTTAAATGGTTTAATTTGTGTAGGTACTCCAACAGAGGTGTAGATAATTGAGGGAAATCTTAAGTCAAATCTAAACAAAAGAAGAAAGAACTGACCTAAAAGAGAGCAGCTGAAAGACTAATGGAGTCACAGACTTGCCCAAACCAGCTGAACCAGCTGAGAACAGGCTGGTGGCAGGGCACTGCCTGGGGGGCCTTGTGGCCTTGGAGTGGGACCACAGCCAAACCCTGGGGGTCTCCTGCAGCATTCTGTATCAAGTCACAAAAAACAAAATGGGAAGGCTGCCTGGGGATGGGCTTTGGAAGACTGTCTTCCCCGCCCCGGGAGATGGGCACCTTAGAGTCTGCTTCCTTACTGTTTGGGAGAAGAGCTGCATGTGTGAATTGGGGATCAGCTGGGGAAAAGTCACAGGCTCACCTTTACCCACTGGGATGTAAGATGAGGTTTCCGGTGCTCTCAGAGTAGGAAGCAGGATGCTATAAGCACCCCAGGAGGAAGAAGAGGAGGAGGGGCGGCCAGAGAGCCTTAGCTTCTCCCTGGATCCATTCCTGATGAAAGGACCTTGAGGTCACGTGGCTGTAAATACCTAAACTAACTGAGAGCTGCTTGTCTGTTCAGCTTCATCCTCTGGGCTGCTGGCAGGGAGGGAGGCCTTTATTTATCTCTAATGTGCCACTGAGCTGCCTGGCCATCTCCCAGGGGTCCTCTTTAAACTGTCAGTTTCTTCTTTCTCTTCTTCCTACTGAGGCGTTTGAGTGCCTACTATGTGCTCAAGATTGAAGTCATTCAGCAAACCTGATTCTTAAGGCTTCCCCTGCAAGGCTCTTCTTCCTCCCCTTTCATCTTCCAACTCCCATGGCCAGGAGTGTTCCCACTTCTCTGAAAGTCACCTTCTTCTCCCCCTAGGGACCTCAAGACTTCCCACCCATCCCTGTTCCTCTCCCTGTGGCTTAACAGGGGTGCTCTTTGTGTCCAGTCCTTGAGTCTCAGCCGCAGGCCTATCTCAGGCCTCTCTTCAGAGGGGTCTCCCTAGCACCCCTCGTCTCATCACCACCCTCAGGACTCCTGCCTGTTCACATCCACAGTTTACAAAGAATTTAGCTCAGCTCCCTAATGTGTAGACACCCCTAGCCACCCACCCCATGCTCCGGGCCACTTGCCTGTGGCAAATGAGCCTTTATCTTCCCTCCATCTGTTCTTTACTTGGTCTCTCCAGCCTGCCTCAAGGACCCTGCATTTCTTTGGAAATTGTTCTGGTTCACCTTGCCCTCCCTCTCCCTTCTGTTCCTGCTTCTAGTCAGTTCTCCCTTACCCTGCAGTCCCACACCGTGTTCAAACAGGTTTTTGAAAACTCTTACATCATCTTTCTCAGCCTGCACTGAGCCCACACCCCCCAGACCCAACCCCAGCTTTCCCAGTTCCCCATAATTTGCCCCTGCACCCCCTCTGTAATCATCCCATGCCCTCCAGCAGCACCTGGTCCTTTCTGTATGTTGGCTCCTTCCAGCCTCTTTCCTCTTCCATACTCTCTGCGTCCACTGCACTGGTGGGTCCACACTGGTATCCACATTTCCCAGCCCTAAAATAAAGTATGCTATGGGCAATATTTGTTTCTCTTCTCATGCTTGCATTACGCACTCCAACCCCAGTTTAGTAACATCAGTTAACTACTAATTAAGATAACTGACATACATTTTTATCATCAAGAATATTTGAAGTCTAGCATGTTGGCTCACTCCTGTAATCCCAGGGATTGGGAGGCTGAAGCAGGAGAATGACATTAGACTAGTGACAATAGCACCCTGTCTCTTAAAAAGGACTGGGGTTGTAAAAGCCCTGGGTTCTATTTCCAGGATGTGGGGAGCAGAAGGAAAGAAGGAAGACAGATTGATTTGAGGTCTTTTGGTAGAACATGTTACCCTGAAATCATTGGAAAGGAAGCTATACGTCCTACTTGTTTATTTTCTAAGTTTTTAAAATCACTTTGACAGTTTGAGGACATAAAAAAAACCCAGGACTGCCTACCCACCTCCTGCCCCCAAACGCCTTTTAATCATAGTCACTTTCCCATTACCCTGTGGTGACTCTTGATGTGATTCCTCCCTTGACAGCATTATTTATGCATCACAATTCAAGTAAACAACTATTCTTTGCTTAGAGATTGTTTTAGTTCTTGGTTTTCCTTTAAAAGGCTGAGTCCCTTTTACCTTTTGTTAATTACAGCACAGAAATCTTCCAATAGACCCCTCTATTCTGTGTCCCTTTTGAGATTCACAGGAATTAGTAGTGTGAGCCATACTTACAGCTGTCTGAGGTCGCAGGCCTGCAGCCACTGTACACGTTTCAAAGGTTTTAAAGTAGTAAGAACACACACCTGTAATCCTAGAATTTGGGAGGCTGAAGCAGCAAGACTTTGCAGTCAAAGCCAGTCTGGGCAACAGAACAAGGCCCCCCCCCCTTTTTTTTTTGGTATGGGGATTGAACTCAAGACCTCATGCTTGCCAGGTAAGCACTTAAACCACTGAGTTAAAGCCTTAGCCCCCAAGGCCCTATCTTAAAAAAAAAAAAAGGCTAGCTGGAACCCCAGCAGCGCCTGGGGGCAGAGACAAAGGCAGTGACACAGATTGGGATTCATCATGGTCTCTTCTCTTCCTCTCTAAAAAGATGAGTTCTGTTTGGAAGTTCTGTTTATAACCTACACGGGGCGGGGGGGTTGTTTGAGGGACTGATTTGACTAATGTGAGTGGATTGCTGTCATATGTCTATACCTTTGTGACTGAATCCTGTGTTTTATCACATGTCTTCACAAGAAAAGGGCAGGCAGGCTAGGAGGGTTAGTGTTCATTTACTGTTGTGGTCCTGTCTGAAACTGGTGGCAGCAGTAGTGAAGAAGCCTCTGGGGGCTGTGCTTGGGTGCATGCTAAGTTTGCTGGAGGCCCTGGGTTTGGTCCCCAGCATTGGAAAAAATAACCCAAAAGCATTTGGGTTGCTTAGTTCTTCCAAAAGTGGAATTCATTCTGCTGAGCCTCAGACCTTTTGTTAAGATCAGAACCACTGGAGACCCTTTAGGAAATCTGATAGGATTTGTGATTCTTAAAAGGATGAATATTTTGTAAATTTTACATAAGATTTCAAGAGATCAGAGGTGGTGGTACACACCTATAATCCCAGCAACTCAAGGCTGATCACGAGAGGAAGGCAAGTTCAAGGCCAGACTAGGCAATTCTTGACTCACAAAGAGCTGGAATTGCTTCTTGGGGTTTGGGCTAAGGTCATTTGCGGTATCGAAAGGGCAGGGGATGTAGCTTAGCAGTAGAGCACTTGCCTAGCATGCATCAGGTTCTGGGTCCCTAATGCTGTAAAATCAAAGATCTAAATTTTGTGGTTGTCTGTACAGCAGTGCTTATCAGCCAGACCCTGTTCCCTCCTCTGCTAAACTTCATTGCCCGTAGTAGCTTTCAGTCTGTTCATAGAGCAAGATAAACCTTTGCCTCCTAAACACATATAAGTTAGGGCTGGGCTAGTAGAGAGCAGCTCCACCTCTTAAAAAAATTGACTTACTGGGGCCAGGGCTAGAGCTCAGCAGCACAGCACCTGCCTGGCAAGCTCAAGGTCCTGAGTTCAATTTGTGATACAAAAAAAAAAAATATATATATATATATATATATATATATATATATATAAATAAATAAAATTTTATAGCCCAGCATGGTGGCATGCACTCCAGAGCCTGAGGCAGGAGAATTGCCACAAGGTTGAGGCCAGCCTGAACTACAGAGTGAGACCCTATCTCAAAAAACCAAAATAAGTAAATAAATAAGTTGATTGATTGATTTTCTTTCTTGTATATTTTTTAAAAATTTAAATTATTAAAAAACAAGGACATTATATACTTTGGAAGTCTCCATATTCTTGTGCTGTATATCTTATTTTAGGTAACTTCTGCTAGACTTCATCTATAAATGTTGTTATATCCTGGAGAACTTCAAGGTACCAATCTGCTTTTTTATGTTTTTAATTTTTATTTTTGTAGTACTGGGGATCAACCCTGAATCCCTCCAGTGCTAAGCAAATGAGTTGCACCCCTATCCCCTAACCTGCTTCTTAAACATGACCTAGCTCTATAAACATTTCCCCTGCTTTTCACACGCTGGCCTTCCTGTCTCAGGTGGGACCAGCTTTGAGCAGGTTTTGGGTAGATAGGGCAGAATGGAGGTGACTCACCAGGGAGAGGTCTGCTGGCTTTGGAGATGTCCCTCTCATTGGTTTCTTGGATTATTTCCCTTTATTCATCGAAACTCTTACAAATACTGAGCAAAGTTAGATACTTCTGGGAACTCCTCTTGCATGTCTGCAGGGAAAATCTACTAGACTGTTTATATTCCTACCTCAGGGTTTAAAAACTCAGGGACTATAATCTCATTCAAGATTGCTGGGAGGGAAAAAGTATCAAAACTTCCCTATCCCATGCAACAGCTGCCAGTCATGTGTAGCCATTTAATTTTGAGTTAGATTTAAATAAAGTCACATTAGCCCCATGCCGCGTGTGCTGGCAGCTGGCGTGTTGGCAGTGCAGATGCAGGACTGCCCATCAGCTGGACAATACCATTTGAGATCGTATCAGTACAGCTACACGTTTGACTCAGGATCTGACCTATTTTATGGGATAGGTTCTTCGAAAGAAAGAATGGGTTTGTCTTTTTCTTCCGAGTTTCACATTTGGAGAGGTTTCGTATGGTCTTGTAAGTTTTTTTAAAGGGCTGTCACCTCATAGCTGCATCTCATGCCATTCAGTTCATTTGTAGAGTTCCATTTGACTGATGGGTGATTGAGCGATGACAGTGCTGGGGATTAAGGCCAGGGCCCTGCACACACTAACAAGCACTGTACCCTAGCCCCAGTCCACACACGTTACGTTTAACCACAAGCATTTTATCTTCCTGTGCCCCAGAGCCCGCTGATCCTCCTGACCTCCTCCTCCCAGACCTTCTGCTTTTCCCATCTGCTCCTTCCTGGCTGTGGATATTTGTAGATTTGTAGGTTTTTCTTTAAAACAAAACTTTTTTTCTTAATCCTGCTATCCCTTAACCAGGCTTGTCCTGATCTCTGCTCTCTACTGTATCCTGCTTGAGGAAGTTTCTCCATTAACTGCCTCGTTATCCACTAGGTTGCCACACGCAGGCAGCCCAGGGTCATCTGGACGTCACCCCACCCCTCTCGGTTCTCCCTCTGTGATACCCCCACACCCACCAGTGCCTCCTCCCGACTGGGTTATGTGCCTGTAATCATCTGTTTTTAAAACTGCTGGCAAAAGCTCTTAAAAATCTGGATATAATTATTTCATCCCAGGCCAGGGTGGGGGGCGTTAGTGAGTTTCCACGGTGGCAGGATAAAGTTCATCCCTCACGGATGGAACCTTGACCTCCAGTTGTTCTGCCAGCCCTGTCTCTGCCATTTGCCCACTCCTGCTCTGGGCTTCCCAGTGCACTGCTGTGCTCTGGGCTGCTAGGGTGTGTGCGCGCACGCGCACGCACAGGGCCTTAGCAGTCAGACACGGGGTTGCCGTGTCTTCCTCTGCCAAGTGAGGGCATGTGAGAACAGTCTCCTCCATCCACTTTCCTTCTTACTGTAAAGGGGGCCTCTTTAAGAAGGAGGAGAAGTTGTTGGAGTTGCTCAGCCTTGTGAGAAATGCAACAAATGATCTAATTTTTTTCATCTCACCAGAAAAGGGTGACAATGGAGACATCTAGAAACTCGAGCTTTCTTCAACCATTCCAGCTTCCTGCTCCAAGCTCAGATTTGCCTTTGCCCTGCTGCTGACATCAGTGCTTCTTACCTCTAGGGAACCCAGAGCTCTACAGTGTTTGGCTCACACTCCTGCTCTTGGGTTGGAATTTCTCTTTGTATCTCCTGGCTCCGCAGCTTGGGAGCCCCTGACTTTGAACTGCCACCTCTTGGAACCTCAGTGCACTCAGTGCACAAGGATGTCCATCATTATATCTTAATTTCCACGCTGATGCCAGATCCCATCCTCCATCTTGGGCACAAAAACAGTTGGGTACACTTTAAGCAACTAGTTTTACAAACGTACCTCATAGAGAAGGGCCACTTTTTTGGCTCTCTTAGGCTTTGGATTGGACAAACGCCAAAAGAAGCAAGGGTGAGCCAGAACTCCAAGTGGAGCAATGGAAAAGGTCCTGCACTCTTTGAGTAAAATGTGTGCTCAGTGCTGAAGCCGCGTATCACTGATGCACAAAGACCTGCAAGTTTTAAAGCTTGGCAACATTGATAGCATTAATATGTCCCTTTGTTTTCTTATTACAATCTTAATGAAAGGAACATTTCCCTAACACTCTGATTGTGAATAATAATACTTGGCTATAAGTTTGGGTTGAATGGAATATATGATTGGAACTAGTAGCTTGGTACTTTTAGAGTCTTCATATGATCAAGTGGAACTAGAATTACTTCCCACTTCCCAAACTCCCATTCCATTAAAAATGCATTGCCACGATTAGTAGTTTTTTGCCAGGTACGGTGGTGCATGCCTATAATCCCAGCACTTGGAGGCTGAGGCAGGAGAATCACCATGAGGCCAGCCAGGGCAGCGTAGTGAGTTCAAGGCCAGCCTGAACTACATAGTAAAACCCTATCTCAAAAAAGGTTTCTTGTGAGGCATATTTTTAAAAGGCTTAGAGATGGTGAGGTATTTCTTTTTTGTTTTTGTTTGCCTTATGAAAAGCATTTTATTTTCTTTCTTTAGACAGGATCTCACTATGCAGTTCAGACTGGCTTTGAACTCACTGTGTAGCCCAGGCTGACATCAAATTCACAGTGATCTTCTTGCCTCAGCTTCCCAAGTACTAAAACTATAGGCTTACGACACCATCATTGTCTGTGAGTTTTCTTTTTTGAATCCCTGTCTTTCCTGCAAATAGCATTTTTCTTTGTGGCCAGACAGCCAGTTGTATAATCTGTTAGACTTTTGTTGTTTTTTGTTTTTTTTCCTTTGGAAAATTCTGTTTCTAGATCAGGAGGAATGTACCAGGATGTCACTGGTTTCTAATATACTTTATGGAGATGTGTGACTTACCATTTTGAATCGATTAAGTACCTGACCTCGTTTTCTTGAATTACATTTTGACTTCTGAGTTGTGTTTCGTGAGGCCAGCAGAGCCTGAGGTTGAGTGGGTGCGTGCATGCCCCTGGATTTGGTAGACTGTGTTTTCTCTCCAGAATCATAAGGAAGCATCTTCAAGGGCTTTGAAAAAGTTTCCTCAGGCGTATTCAGCAAGCACTGTGGATGCCGTTGTTTCGCAAGTTTTCTATTTTCTTTGTCTGTACAGGTTGTTCCTGACTTCGTGGCTGGGAGGAAATTGAGGGTGCTGAACGGTGCCTGCCGTTTGGCTGGTGGGGCTGAACCGGTTAGCTGGCTTCTGTTGTCCCACGGCTGCTGCTGGGCTGGTCTGGGGCCTGTGGAAGGGAGGCCAGGCCAAAGGCAGAGTCCCTGGCTGGGTCTGCAACAGCTCAGCCCCTCTGGAGGCTTTCTGTCTGTCTTCCACTGTTACCTGGCCTGATTAAAAGAATACTCACTGCCCATTCTGCAGTGCTGGCAGAGTAAATTATGTTGCAAACTCAGCCTGTAAATAACATGGCCTGACTGATGCTCATCTGCCCTGCGTCTCCACAGCCTGGCCTCCTGCCACCCACCAACACTGGCTGCTGTGCCCTGTCACCTTTCCCCCGTACTTGTTAGAAGGTGCAGGGTTAAGGAGTGTTTGGGTGAGGAAGCATCTCTTAATTGATTTTGGAAATAATCTTTACACCCCTAGAAAGAAATCTGTCTGGGGGGACTGTTGTAAACACCTGATTTTATCGTCTTTGGAACCCATTAACCTCATGTACACTGTTGTGATGCCAAGGGAATGGAATGGAACGCCTGCCTCCTGAGGGAGGGTTCCAGGGAGTCCAGGCCTCTGCTCTCTGAAGGGTGAGTTGCCACTGTTCACTGCTGCCCTGACTCATGTGCAAAGATCCTGACTTCTTAGGGGTCCAGACTGGAGGATTACAAGTTCCAGGCTGACTTGGATGAGTAGTGAGACCCTATTTCAAAGTGAAAAAGGCTGGGATATAGCTCAGTACTGGAGCACTCCTGGGTTTGATCCCCAGTGTGAAGGAAAGGAAAACAAAAAAGTGAGTTTTGGGGCTATCTGAGTCTTGGATAGTTACAGGAAAGCTGTTTATGCTAGACAGATGCAAGTGCTTTTGAGACTGGACCTCAAAACACCCTGACACCCCAACAGTTGAGTCTTGAGTACAGTGTTAGGGCTGGGAGGGACATAAAAGGTTACAGTGTGTCCCCATCCCACAGAGAGGCCGGAGTATTCCAGGCTGTTTGCATGTTCAGTTCTTCTGCTCTGGCCTCCAGTGCTTAAAGAATAGTATTCCGTGCTCCTGATGTACTTTAAGAATGGTAGAATAAACTGTGTTCATGCTCGAGCTACTGTAACTGACGTCTGGGGTTTCTGGCAGATAGCTTTTGTGTTTGCTGCAAAGAAAGCAAGTGTGAGTAAGCCTGGAAAGTAAGCTCTTTCAGAAACACTTTGACCCGCCTTCCTTCTCACGGAGTACTGCCCTGTTGCACTGTGAGTTGTTAAAGTCAGAGCTGAAGTGGATGCTGGGTAGGTGTTGCTCAGACACCAACCACAGGTCTGGAGGCCTCTGCCTTTGAAACAAGCCCAACAGCCCCTCCAGGCGAGCTGCAGGAAGTCCAGCCCTCGGCCTGCTGGTCAGCAGAAGATAAAAGTGTGGACTGTTGGAGGTTGGGCCCCTCCTATCACAGGATAGCAAACTGTTAAGGGAAGATAAAAGGAAAGAGTAAGGATGTTCTTTTGAACAACAGGAGAGGGCTTTTATCACATGCATTCAACTCAGTTAAAGGGGGTGAACAAGGGATGTCTTGGTTTTATGCTTGTGAGTTGAATTGTTTGAGAAGCAGGACAAGAATCCCAAATGCTGGTGGAGGGTGGGTTGTTTGTAATGCTCACCTGGCCTCCATTCACCTTAAATGGTGTTAGCTTGGGTGTTCAGCACTGGCGCTCTAGGCGTTGTCTCTATCAAGGTTTCCTGGCCTTGGGGACAGGGTGGAAGTGTGGGGTCCTCCTCAGGTTGGAGAGATGGGCATGTGGGTGGCCCTGTCCACAGTGGCTGTACTCCCTGGCTGTCGGAGCATCCAGGTGCCCAGCTGTGATTAGCTGTGTTTTCAGTGGTAGCCAAGTTGTTATTGCTCAGGCATGAGAAAGCCTAAGGGCCCCACTGGAGTTACCTTCCCTTTTTAGTTTTTCTTGTTTTGTTTTGGTTTTTTTGGTGTGTATTAGAGTTTGAACCCAAGGCCTCATGCATGTTAGGCAAGTATCTTACTACTGAGCTACATCCCAGCTTTTTAAAAAAAATATTTTGAGACAGAGGCTTGCTACCTTGCCAAGACTGACCTTAAATTTTCTACCCCCCTGCCTCAGCCTCCTGAGTAGCTGAGATTGCAGGCATGTGCCACCATGCCTGGCCTCTCTTTTAGTTTTTCTTCCTGTTCTTTGTGTAACATTTGGGGAACATTCAGGGAGTTATGAAGGGATTGACTGCTCTAGATGAGGGTTATAAAATATGAACCTGCACATATAAAAGCCTGGGCAAATTGAGCACCTGGTGGGAACTCCAGGCAACTGGAACCAGTGTGCTTAAGGGACCTGCAGCTGGTGGGAAGAGGAAAAAAGGGACCTAGGCCCCTTGTGTCGATGGAGCAGCAGTGTGATTAGAACCTGGGGAGTGCAGTTGTGTTGACCAGTCTCCTCCCCAGTGAGGGCCTGCAGCCCTCTGGTCACTGCTGGCGGTGCTGCTGGCAGGCCACCAACTTACCCTGTCGTTGCCCTTTGTTGCTCAGTTTCTGGAAGACCGTTTGCTTGCCTAGTGTTTTTGGTTGCTTGACTTGCAATGCACTCTTACCAGTCACTTGTATCTGAGCATTTGTCTGCTTTCAAAGATGCAGTGGTGAGTACTTTTCTTAAAGGCAGAATTGGGGCGGTGGGGTTGGAAAGGTCACCAGTCCACGCACAGCAGGCAGTGCACCCTGCTCCTGGGAGCTGGGGCTGCCAGGCAGTTCCCCAGCACAGTCATTCTCAGCTGACAGTTCGTAATGTCTGATTACCCGCTGTGAAATTTTAACCACAGCTGACCACTTTTCCAGTGGGCAAGGAAAGATGCAAACTCTCCCTTCCCCTGTCTTCTCGAAGCTGTCAGGAGAGGAGCAATTCAGACAACTCTTGTCTTCCACAAAGTCGTTTTGGTTTTCTGGGGAGCATCTTCCTGCAAGGGCCCTGAATTGCGGGACTGTGCAGCCCTACCTGGGGGGAAGTTAACCACTTGCCCCTGGGGCTGCTTAGCATGCACAGAGCTCCTCCTTCCTGGGGGAGAATAGATTCCTGTTTCTGCTGTACCCTTTCCCTAGCGTTTCAGAAAAGCCAGCGCATGACTTCCAGGGGCCAGTGAGAGAGTTGCAGGATGTTGCCCAAAACTGCAAACTACTACTGAACTTTACCCCAGCTTCTTCCCAGAAGCAGTGAATGTAGCCGAAGACATTTCCACCCCACTCAGGAGAAGCGTCTAGACCATCTAGTGACCACAGTCCCTGGGAGGCAGGGGCAGCTGCTGGCATCGGCAGCACAAGATTCAGGTGTTGCAGTGTTGGGGAATATAGGGCAGCAGGAGCCTTCTTCCTCACAGGAGCCAGCAGTGTGTACTTCCTCAATTAGATAAATGTGACCAGGATTTGTTTCAGCAGCCACAGAAGCCTGAGGGGTTTTATTTCCTGCCCGCCATGCAGAACAGCGAGTGTCAACAGCTGTTCTGCTCATTACTGTCAGTGGGATTGCATTTGTGATAAGCCAACTTATATTTATTTTTAATTATCCAACTTGTGGGCTGGGGTGGAAAAAAATTTTTTTTAAACGCAGATCATAAACTCTGCGAGCTCCTGCCCTAAGAGCTGGGGCAATCCAATGGGGAAGCTGGTGGGCAAACTGAGGAGGCGGGAGGACACCACCCCGAATGTTGCTAGGGAAATAGCATAACGTGGACAGCATGGACTAGAAGGTACATTATTGTTTGCCAAGTGTTTTAATAAATCAGCTTCCCTTGCCAGGTAGGAGAACTGAAGCTGAAACTTACGGGGCTGCAGTAGTGGCAAACTGAGCTTCTAGGTCAAGATTTAAGATGCTCTTTAGCTTACTCTTCCACAGTTTGTTCTCCCTGTGCGCGCTTCTGAACCTGACAGTATTGTGAGAAGGGGATCATCCTCTACAAGTCTGGGATCTGCCATAGAAGAGTGTCTAGCTTGGTCTGCTTCCTGCTACAAGACTGGAATTTTTGTTGTTGTTTTTGCATAGCATCTGTGGCTCATGAATACCCACACTCTGCTTGAGTACCCCCAGGCAGGCAGCAGGCGTGTTCCCTGACTGGGCCTCCTTGCTGGCCCAGTGGTCCTGTGGGGGTGCATGCGCCCTTCTTTTAGTCCTGCAGCATCAGTGGCCAGGTCTCATGGGTCTCCAGTCCTTTTTCTTCATGGGCTGAGCATCTCCAGTCCTTTCAGCCGGTTTCCCCTGACTTGCTTTCCCATCCCCTTCTCTGGGCGGTGTTCACTGATCTTGCTTGTGGTGCAGCAGAAGGCACATGATAACTAACCCCGGGCTAGAGTGCTCCTTGCCCCTTCAGACCTTTGTAGTAGCTAGCAGATAACCTAGTGATTGTCCCACAGGATTTTAGAAGGATTAAATGTATGTAAAGTGCCTAACACTTTCCTGGCACAAGCGTCTACATTTCATAGTTAATGAACCTAGTTATTCTCCAGAAGAAACACGATTGGATACATGGCAGACTACTGTTAGACTTAGACTCAAATCCTGTTTGCTGTTACTTATAACGATACTGTTTTCCATTTTTTAATTTCTCAGCCCAGTTGTGTGGTGGAGCCTCCTCCCTATCCTTTCCCCAAATCTATCTAGCTGATAAACCAGCTGAGCAAATCTTAAGGTGGAGGAGGGCAGAGGCTGCTAACCCTAACCTCTGCCCTAGCTCAGGAGATCTTGTCCAGTCCTGGGGATAGATGAGGCGCCTTGTCTCCCTCTGCCTCTTCTGTCCAGCAAGAGTTTTTCCTCATTCAGAAAAAGACCATTTTGGCCCCGTCCCTTTTGCCTGCCCCCACTCCACCCACTGCCTGGAGCACAGTCAACATCGATGCAGGTTCTGCTAAGTGAGGCAAGAAAGTGATGAAATACCAGGTCCTGGTGGCCAAGCAGAAAAACAGTGTTTAGAAAAGTCTGGCCTGCCTGGGGCGAGGGCCAGGGACTCGCTCTTCCCACAGCTGGGCGCCAAGGGCTGCCTGTGTCCCCCTTCCAGGGGAGCAGGGCGCTGTGTGACAAATGGCTGCCAGGTGGCAGCTGCGTCTTAGCCTCTCAAATCTGGCGGTAGTTAGAGCCCGTCTGTAAGATGTGCTCCCCAGAGAGGAGCTGCCCCGCCATCCAGTACCAGCAGAATGGCTTGTGATCAGCCTTGGCCCATCCCTTTCCTCTGAGAAAGCCGAGAGCCCCCTGCAGAAGTGCAGGGATGAGAATGGTTGACCAATGAGTACCAGGAAAACCCTTCTACTCCTCCGGGGGTTCACACTTTATTTTATTTTCATGGTACATGGGATGGAAACCAGGGGCTTGCTCATGCTAAACAGGTACTCTGCCACTTTGCTACACCACTAACCCCTAGCCCAACCTTGTTCCCCTGCTGAAGCTGAATTTAATGTAGCAGTTAAAACATTTACATGGTGTGTTTTTTTGGACAAAGTATTCCTTTACCTAAAGATTGTGGACACTCTCCTTTTACTAAAAGTTTTGTTTGTTTGTTTTTTGAGGTAAGGTCTCCCTAATGTAGTTTATGGACACTCTTGAAAAGTATCAGCCATTTATGTTATTCCTGGTAAAAATCCTCTAGGTTAAGACCTCTGGAGCAGGTGGTGCGCACCTATAATCCCAGCACTGAGAAGGCTGAGTCAAGAAGATCACTGGAGTCTGAGACCAGCCTGGACTACATAGTGAGTTCAAGGCCAACCTGAACTGCTTAGGGAGACCCTGTCTCAGAAAAGACCACTGGGGCACCTGGAACCTAATCTGACCTTGGAGCGGCCAGTCCAGAGGACAGGAATGACCTCTGTTCTCCTTTCTCCCGAGCCTCGCACAGCAGCACTGCAGTAGATGCTGAGCTGTTCTCAAGGCTGGAGGAGAAGGCCTAGGGCCTTCCCGAGAGTCGCCCCCCACCTCTCTTTTCTCTTCTCACCTTGTGTGGCACATTTCTTAGTGAGAGAGTGTGTCCAGGGCCACCAGAGATCCTCGTGCAAGGGCTCGCACTCAGAGGCCATTCCATTACCCTCCACAAGGCTTTGCAGGAAGGAGCGTAGGCTTCCTGGAGACTCAGCGTTTAAAATCCAGAGCCGTGTGAAGGAAGGCCCAGGCCAGAGGTCTCACCATTCACACGCTGCACACTGAATCCCTTTCCTTATCTCCTGTTTATTAATTTACCTGCGTTATGGTTAGTAAAGCCAGAGGTAGAATTAGGATCTGGGTCACTGCTCCAGTGCCTTGCTGTTTGCTCAAGGATGTGATAGACCAGTGGCTTTCTGAGGAACGCTTTCCAGGATGTCCTTGGTTTTCTGTCGCCTTTCTTCACGGGCGGGTTCTAGGCTGGGTAGGATCCCCAGGAAGGCCCTGAAAACCAGACAGCTGGCCCTGTCCCCAGAAGAACTTTGATTCTGTGGGCATGGGGTGGGGCCTAAGCAGGTGCCTTTCCAGCAATGTTGCTACAGATGCTTCCAAACTTGGAATTTTTGACTTATACAGTTATTCGACTGTTTGGTGGTATGCATTGAGTAGACACCACCCTGTGAATTTGAATATTCAGTCCTGTCCTGTTGGGATGCGAGGCTCACTCTGCTGCCTCTGCTGCAGGCTTGGTGGTTCACAAGGTCCCGTGCATTAAATGCATTTTCAGCTTACAGTGGGTTTTTGTGAACAGACCCCCGCCATAGGCTGCGGAGGACCTGTGCTCTGTAGGGTGACTTTTAGGTCTGCTGCAGTTAACTTCTTACTGAGCAGATTAGACGACTTTAGTAAGGTTTCCTGTGCATCACATATGCCTGGTTTGTCATCTGTGCATGGTAGTCACCTGCCCCCTGCCTCCTGTCCTCCACTTCTTTGAACCTACGTGAATGTTGGCTTAGGGCTTATCTCACCCCCCACCCCCATACACACACCCCAGGACCCAAAGCGTGGGCCCTTCTTGCTCAAAGTTTGCACACCATTTCCATGGAAGCAGAGGTGACCTGGGTGCCTGTGTCTCATTGGTGGATCAGTTGCATCAGCCACTGGACTGACTGGGCTGTTTGGGATTCAAGCCAAGCCTCAGGGCTCCCTTCAAGCCACCCTGGCCTGGCTGGCTTCTAGAATTCAAGGGTGTAGACTGTGACAGCCCCAGCACCCTGCACAGCAAATGCAGTATTTCCAAATCCTTGCCTGCTACAATGAATTTTTTTCTGCAAAGGTGAAACCCAGGCTGGCCTCTTGCTGGGCAAGACGGGTTGGGCTGGGGGAGGTCTTTTTTCCTGCCCAGAAATAGGCGGGAATGGAAGGCCTAGCACTGAGCATCTGAAAGGGCAGGGGTGACTCAGAACCAGATTGTGGGAAGGCAGAGAATGTGACAAAGGGAGTGTATCTGTGCTCTTCAGCCCTCTGCTGGGGTCACACGTTTTGTCTAAGAGGAACTTGAGTTCAGAAACAGGGTTCACTTCGCTCTCCCATTCCACGCTGTGGAGGTTTGGAGACAAACAACTTCATCCTTAAGCCTTAGTTTTCTTATCTGTGCTTGAGACTGATCTTCAGCATTGCTGCTGTGGAGATTAAGACAAACAGCATATTTGGTACACAGTACCCAGGGCTCAAGTGTGGTGGCAGACTCAGAGATAGCCACATTTTGGCGTCGAAACCGAGAGCCCTGGATCCACAGGAGTCAGAAATCACACACAGAATGATTGTGCAGGATGTTGTCCCAGGAGGGCAACTCTGGGAGAAGGAACTGAGCGTGTAACCATGGGAACTGGCGGCCAACAGAGTCAGAGATAAGCTTCGGCCAGAGCATGAAGACCCTTTCGGATGTGGCCCGAGCACAGGGGCACACCCCACATCTTTCTTAGCAGCCTGTCTTCACCCACTGAGGGGCTCCAAGGCTGCTGTAGTGGCTGTAATGTCATTGCACAGGGTCTGCTTGGATGCCGGGGGGTGCTGTGTGATTCTCAGCGTGCCAGCCGCAGGCAGGGTGGGGTGGGTGACTTTCACGGGTTGCCGCCCTGTCCAAGGCACAGCCCACACCCTAAGCCAAGAAACACATCAACTTCCTGGAACTCGGAGCCATCAGCGCAGCTGTCTGAGCCTTCAGTGCACATGGAGGCCATCCTCATCAGGAAAGGCAGTTTTGCCCCGGGCTCTGCAGGCGGGAGAGAAGCAGGCTGGGCTGGTGCAGCACAACTAGTCCGATCAGGCTCTGTCCCCCTGCCTGTCCTGTTCTAGGAAGCCTAGTCGATTATAGGCTCCCATGTGGTCAGACCCTCTTAGCGTCTGAGCCCCTGGTCCTTCACAGGCCTGTGCTGCTCCGCCATGGGTTTGCAAACACTGTGAATTGCAGCGCTGTACCATCCTGGGTGGGTGTTGCAGAGTCCAGGCCTCTGCCACCGTCCTGGGCATCTCAGCTTGCTCCTTATTTCTTGGGGGGTCTATGGACAGATTTTAGATTTTACTTCAAAAACCCTAGGAATTTTTAAGAAGCTGAGATGCTGCTCTTTGCTCCTAAAGCATCTTCCCCTTTATCTTTCATCTCTTCTTCAGTTGCTATCTCCCTGGACCTGGAGACAGGCTCCTTAATCTTCTCTGTCTGGCTTTACAAAGCATTGTCCCTTATCTCCTGGGGGCTGGGTGCTGGGGGCTAGGGGCTGAGGGCTGAGGGTCTGGCCAGCCTTCCTCTGCCCCTCCTCCTTTCAAGAGGACCTCTGCCCTCCCCAGAACATTCTACCATACTGCTGGGTTTTTTGCAAGGCCTGTGGAAATGAAAACCCAGAAATTTGGCATCCTGAACCCTCCCTCAACTCCCTCAACTCCTTCAGCCTGTCTTTGTACTGTTTGCCCTATGAGAGCATAAACAGGTTTTTGTTTTTGTTTTTGTTTTTTCGTTTTTTGTCCTGAGGCATTGGTAATGGAGGTAAGGGGTATGTCGAAATTTCTTCTAAAAAGCATCCTGTACTTTTCCATTCACCAAGTTCTGTGAGTCTCTTGGGCCTCATGGAACCTAAAAACAGGGTAGTGACTCCTGTTACTGAGCTCAATTGGAACACATTCTCAATATTCAAATCATTCATGTCCAAGTTCAGAGGATGGGGTTTCAAAGTGTCACAGCTTGGCCTTTTGCTGTAACATAGACCCTTTCCCCTTGGTTCTGTTTTTGAGGAGGAAGCCACTGGTATACTTTTTTTTTTTTTTTTTTTTTTAAGCATTGCATCTAAAATGAGAAGAGGAAATGGATCTAAATTTTAATGGGAATTTTAGTCATATTCTGGAAAACAGTTCCAGACATTTGTCTCTAATTCCAAACTTGGAGTTTTGCTTTATTGTCTGCTTTTAAAACTATATGTGTAGAAATATAGTTCATTTTACCTTTGAAGATCTTAATGCAGTAGTTTCTAGGGAAAAACAAGGGGGTATACTTTTTTGGACTTTTTTTTTTAAACAGGGTCTCAGTGTGTAGTCAGGCTAGCCTTGAACTAACTCACTATGTAGTTCAGCCTCATACTTGTAACCTTCCTGCCTCAGCCTCTTGAGTGTTGGGACTACAGGTTTATGGCACCATAGCCTTGCCAAGATTTTCTTTGTTCTTAATAATAAAATTAGCCATATATGTGGATATGTTGTTTTGCAGTGCTAGGAATTGAATCTAGGGCCTTACGTACACTACATAGGGCTTTTTTTTTCTACATAGGGCTTTTATCATTGTGCTGTACCCTTATCCTCCCATTAATTTAAAAATGGATAAAAACTGAAAGACAGTCATTATCTGCAAGTTGAAATAGGTAGGCATGATCTGGGAGGATGTTCTCAATTTGTGCCTTTCTCAAAACTGCATGGGAATTTTAATGAAGTTGATTTGATTTGATTTAAAAGAAGATGGATCAGGGGCATTGATTGATTCATTGATTAATGAAGTTGAGTTGATTTGATTTGATTTAAAAGAAGATGGATCAAGGGCCAGGGATTTAGCTCAGCAGCATAGGCGCCTGCCTTGCAAGTGCATGGTCATAAGTTCGATCCCTGGTACCAAAAAAAAAAAAAGAAGAAGATGGATCATATATACAAGGACTCTGCTGCCTGCCCGTGGGTGGGTTTCTGGGATCCCTGACCTTCCTGGTAGTGAGGAAAAGTTCACCTATAGAATAGATGCATTTGGGTAGGAGGCACAGAAATTTCATCAGCTTCTCAAGGAAACACTAGGCACTACTGGGGAGGCAGCAGGGTGCCACTAGCTTTAGGATCTTCAGGTCACACACAGAGACATTCCTAGGAGTTGCTTTCCTTGTTTGTTTTGTTTCTTGACCTTTTTTTCTTTTTTCATTTTGCATGCAAGAGATTGAAAACAAGGCAGGCTTTCTCCCTAACCCTTTTTTAATGTTAAGTTTTGGACTTTTGCACTGAGCTTTATCCTTAACCCTTTTTTAACGTTAAGTTTTGGGACAGGGTCTTGCTAAGTCATTAAGTTACCTCAGCCCAGCTCAAACTTCTGCTCCTCCTGCTCCAGCCTCCCAGAGTGCTGGGATTACAGGGGTTTGCTGCCACACCCAGATACTGTAAAATCAAGAGAACTTTTCAAAAAAGGAGAGCACAGATTAAAAGTGGGGAGTCAAAGCTGTGCAATGTCAAGAGAGGCAGACTTCAGGACCTGTTCAGGAGCCACTTTTGACAGACAAGGCTGAGGTGTCTTCCCCCCCAGGCAGAGACAGGCACGCTGGTGCCATAGCTTTGGCAGCACTGCCTTCCACCTCAGGAGAGGGCTCGGGGCTCTGAGATCCCTTGGCAACCCAGAGCTGACTTTGTGCAACTCATGGGGACCTGTGCAGTGAGAGGCACTTTCCCATCCTTCCCTAGAGAAGGTGCACATTTGGTTAGGTTTGACTTGTTACAGACACTTCCCCCTCAGGAATACAGGGATAATCCTTACTTTAAGGTACTGTAGTTATATATTTCCTATTTTCTTTAGCTCTCTTCTTCTCCTGCCCATAGTGTTGTTTTTGTTTTGTTTTGTTTTGTTTTGTTTTATTTTGTTTTGGTCTTTTTTTGCTCTGTTTGGGGTTTTTGTTGTTGTTTCTTCTGGTACTGTTGCTTTTGAACTCACAACCCCGTACCTGCCAGGCAGGGGCTGTGACAATGAGCTATATCCCTGGCCTTCTTTGTTTGTTTTTTGTTTTTGAGACCATGTCTCACTGCATAGCCCAGGCTGGCCTGGAATTTTAGCTCCACCTGCCTCAGCCTGCTGAGTACTGGGATTACAGGTATGCAAAACCACGCCCAGCTTCATTGATTCTGTGTGGTGAGAGTGCGCTGAGTGCCATGTTTACTCTTTCCTGCAAACTGCAGGACCATCCTTACCCACCATCAGCATGCTATGCTGTTCAGTTGGTTGAAGCTGTGCCTGCAGCCAGCTCCCAGAGCCGTCCTCTCTGCTGTCCTTTCAACAATGGGCCCTGAACTCCTGCCTGTCTGCCGGGTGCTGATGGCTCCACACTGGGTGGCCTCCAATGGCAGCTTGATGTAACCACAGCCAGGGCATGGCTCCTGTCCTCGTCTATGACGCCTGGTGGTGTTATTAGAGGACTTTACGCAGAGGCAGGATCATTCTTAGTCTGAGCCCCTCTAACAACAGCACCTTTTCTCATTTTCACAGATTCCTGCGACTCTGCTCCAGAAGCAGTGCCTTTGAGGTGTGACTCTGCTTGCATGTGGGCCCAGCCAATGTGGAGGCTTCAGTAAGGAGGGCAGCGTAAGGAGATCAGGTCAGCTGAGCTTTGTGGACTTTCTTTGAGTCATGGTAATGGTGAATGTCAAATCTTCTCTTTGCCTTTCTCTCCTTCTTTCTCATCCTAGAATTATTCCCTGCTTTTCCAGGTCCTTCTCAGACTTGGCCCAAGTCAGGTGAGAGTTACAATTGTGACTTGCTTGTCCTTGATCTGTTGAACCTGCAGTGGCAGCGAGAACTCTCAAGCTTCACAGAGAGCAACACCTCAAGGACCCCTTCTTTCCTCTTTCTCCTGCCTAGAGCACTGCCCCAGCACATTCAAGGCCTTGGCTCAGTCCCCAGTAGCACACACATGAATCTACAGTAGATACGTATCGATACCTGTATCCACATGAGAGACAGAGACATGAGAGATGGAGAGAGATTTAAAAGAATGAGGGAAACTCAGTGCCGACTGTTATCCACATAGGAGCCAAGTACGTAATTACAAGCCAATTGGTCACAAACTTCCTAGGGAACTGAGGACATTTTTGTTGTAAGCCACGAAGGAAAGCAGTGTGTGTACATGTGTGTATGTATCCACTTGTATCTGCACTTTTTTTTCCTAGAGAGAAATCACCAAAATAAATAGAGCAGTTAAAAACAGGAAGCATGAAGCCCGGTTGTATAGTGGTCTGCTGACATGGGGAAACTGCATGGAAAGACAGTGACTTAGGTTTTTTCCTTTTGTTTTGGCTGTGGCTTTCCTGTATGGGGAAAGATGCGGGAGATGAGACTGGATCAGGAGGAGGTTATTTTTGTTGTTTTTTCGAGTGTATGTGTATTACTGTTACCAGGTTCTGGTGTCTCCTAGCAATATTTTCTAAGTTCTTCTTCTGTACAAAGCAAAGATAAAACAGACACAAAAGGTAGCAAGGTTTTCACATTTATAAAAGGTAGGAAAAGAAATGAAACATGCTCTGCAGAATTAATGTGGGTCAGTTAAGTAGGCAAAGAAGTACATTCTGCAGAGAGGGTCTGTGTGAAAGGGAAAGCACAGGGTGAGAGCTCCCTGGCACCGTCTTTGGTAGCCTGTACTTCCCAAGAGAACAGTTCCTGCTTCGTCCACGCACAAGGCTTTGGGAACTGTTCTGTGTATGTGTCCTGAAAC
Organism: Hydrochoerus hydrochaeris; assembly: GCA_004027455.1. Classification (NCBI taxonomy): domain Eukaryota; kingdom Metazoa; phylum Chordata; class Mammalia; order Rodentia; family Hydrochaeridae; genus Hydrochoerus; species Hydrochoerus hydrochaeris. The sequence goes on from PVLA01005493.1 coordinate 74,158, forward strand.
TTTGTAATTGATAGGCCATACCTACCTCTCTAACCAGCTTGCCGTTTCCTGATCTCCTGCCTCGGTACAGGGGAATGAACCCAGGATCTTTACATTGAGCTACATCTCCAGCCCATTTTTTTCTTTTGAGAGTAGATCTTGCTAAGCTGGTCGGTGGCCTATGCTGGACTCAGACTTGCAGTCCTCTGCCTCAGCCTCCCAGATGACTGCGATTAAAGCCCTGAGCCACCAGGCCCAGCTGAGTGTCTCAAATTTTATGCAATTGTTCCTTTTTCCTGCGGTTTAGAAAACCCTTGGTTTGTCTTCAGAATGTCCTTTAACAGATATCTCAGTATACTTTCTGTTACTCTACGGAATACCTGGGACTGAGTGATTTATAATAGTAAAACTTTGGCTCATGGTTCTGGAGCCCGGAAAGTCCAGGAACAAGGTGTCCTCCGTCTGTTCAGTGTCTGATGAGATCCTCTTGCTGAATTGTCACATGATGGAGGCATCACAGGACAAGATAGAACAAGGTGCTAGCTCGGGTGTCTCCTTCTCTTTCTGCAGAGCCATGATGGGGAACCTTGTAGAACTCTCAGTGATACAGACAGCCCCCTGCGGCACACATGCCATAGTTCACCATCTCAGCTATAGAGGCACTAATGTTACCATGGGAGCCCTGCTCTCAGGAACTCATCGGATCCTGTGTTTGTGTGTTTGGGGATTTCGTTTTGTTTTGAGATGGGGTCTTGCTGTGTAGTTCAGGCTGGCCATAAACTCACTGGCTCCCCCTGCTTCTGCCTCCTGAGTGTTAGGACTACAGACATGCACCACCAGGCCCAGCTAGAACCATCTAATCCTTATTACCTCCCAAAGGTCAACTTCCAGATACCATTAACTAGGAATCTGGGGATTAAGTTTACATCACATGAACCCCTGAGGGACACACTCAAGCCATGGTGGCAAGTAAGGTACATTTTGTCTCTTCACAAACAAATTTCTGTTCCCAAGATTTTCTCTGAACTTTTATTATTATTGTCTATTTTAACATGGTCATTTATATCTACTTTTTTTCCCCTTTGACACTTAGAGTAGGAGTTTAGTTTGAGACTTAGCTGGTGGAGCAGCACTGAATAAAGTTGTCTCCCCTGGCCTTTCCATTCTGTTGCTGGAAGGCTGCACATATATCATGGCAGGGGTATCATATTCCCCTAAAGTTGGTGGAGAAACCACACGACGTTGTTCTTTTTAAGCACACTCTTTACAGCTGGGACGAGGAGGCCAGACTTCTGAAATTTATTGATGACACTGTAGGATAGCAGAATATTAAGATATTATCACTATAGGCAGCTAGGGAAATTCTCCCTGGATAAAACGAGGGAAACATTTTATCAGTGGGATTGTTAGCGTTGGCCACCTGAGTGGCCGTAGTCCTCTAGTCGTAAGAAATGCATATGACCTGAGGTAGTTTGACACAGCAAGGGCCATACTATTCCCTTTGGTGCCTTTTTCTGTGTTACCAGGGTGGTGGTTGTTTTAGATCTAACTCAAAAGCATCTGGACTCTGACCCTTCAGTGAATTCCATGTTTTGTCTTTGGTCAGTTTAAGTAGCAGCGTGAGGTGAGTCAGGGGGACTCTGAGAGTCCTTGTGAGAAACTGGGATGTGGCATCAAAAAAAGTTCTGTGAAGGCCAGTGGTTTAGCTTAGCAGCATAAGCGCCTGCCTTGCAAGCACACAGTTATGAGTTCAATCCTGGTACAAAAAAAAAAAAAAAAAAAAAGTTCTGTGTATAAATGTGAGCTTCAGAAAAAAGAGTATAGCAAAACCTTCTTGTCAGGAACGAGGGTGGCAGCACTGCCGGGCACCTTAGTTAGGGATGGAAAACAACACAGAATAAGATTTGGGAAGGAAAGGACTTCGAAATCACCTCTCACTTACTCTGCTTGTATTTTCATGAATACAGTGGGCTGAGACCATGGCAAATAAATGATTTTAGGTTTTTCTTCACTAAGTAAAAAGGCACTCACTGAATCTTCTCTCTGTTTCATTTCTAGTGACGAGTGATAGTAGAAGAAGAAAACAAAAATAAAGAGTCGCTCCTAGTACACATGGATGAGAGCTGTAGCCAGCGAAAATTGTGAAGCCTGTCACTCGGGGCAGAAAATGGAGGTAACTAGCAATGGGGAGATTGGGGTACAGGTGCATTACCAGTTTTTAAAGAACTGGGCCTTTTCTTTTTAATGCTGATTTAAAATTGGGTTATAATGTTGATAAGATTCTTCAATCTTTTACCAAATGTGGGGATTCCATTAAAATCACTATATTATAACAGTGGAGTTAAATAAAACCTAGTTTTTAAGTCTAGAATCCCCAAGTAGTAGAAAATGAGTAGAGGGTATTGGCCAAATGATGGCTGTCAGGGTTTCCTCCTTGTGGCTTACCTTTTTCATATCTGCTCAGAAGATTAGGAAAGCCAATGGGCCATGATGGTGCACACCTGCCATCCCAGTGCTCTCAGAGGCTGAGGCCAGAGAATCCCAACTTCTAGTCCAGCTTAGATGATTTAGGTAGACCTTCTCTCAAAACGTGTGTTTTTTGTGTTTTGTTTTTGTTTTGTTGTTAAACTTTTGTTTCATGTAGTAAGTTTTGTTTTGTTTGTTCATTTTGGTTTCTTGAGACAGGATCTCACTATGTAGTTCAGGCTAGTCTGGAACTCACTGTGTAGCTCAAGCTGGCCTTAATTAAACTCACGGCTGTCTCAAATATAAAAACGAGATGGAGATTCAGCTTAGTACAAAGGCCCTCCTGAATTCAATCCCTGGTACGAGGGGGGAGAAAAGATTAGGAAAAGCAAAGAGACATGTACTCTAAAAAGAAATGAGGCTGGGGTTAGTCCTGGTGCGTCAAGGCCTCAGTAGATGAAAGCAGAAATACCAGGTTGTGAGTGTGGGCTCAAACTAAAAGGGGTATGCTGGGCATTTTTGATCTAACTTACAGTTAGGTTAACTACAGCCAGCAATACCTGGCTGTGATAGAAACCTGATCTTCACCGTGATCACATCAGTAATTTCCGGTCTTCAGTTCTACAGCAGAGGCTTCTTACAAGTGTAAACCCCTGTCCCAATGACGTCAAGTTCACCCATTGGCTTGGAAGGCTCAGACCTGTCTTCCATCAACACCATGATGTCAGCAGTAATGAATGTAGGGAACATGGCAGAGAATGGTGGGAGCCCCCAGGGGATCAAGTCCCCTTCAAAGCCTCCAGGACCAAATCGGATTGGCAGAAGGAACCAGGTAAGTGTGTATATAGGGTGGTAGCATCCAGTTTGTTTGGCCTATGATATGAGCAGGTGGGAAAGTTCTGCAGCTCCTACAGAAGCTTGGGTGTGTCCTGTGCAGATGTACCCAGAGGCTGCAGTTACGCTTCAGGAGCAGATTTTTCATAGCTTATGTCAGTTTCTCTTTGTGAAGAAAGTTTTCTTTGCTGTGATATCAGTGTCGGTGAAACTGTGCTTGTTCTTTGCCCCTTGATTTGTTTGAAACATAAGCTTTATTCACATGATGGTCTAGGTAGTGAACTTGACTTAATACCTCTGCTGTGATCTGATTTTTTTCTTTATTGAACTTTCAAAACTCAGTTTTTTAAAAAGTACTTAATTTTTCATGTCTTCAGATTAGACAGTACATCCTGTTTGTGCAGGGGCTGCTGTTGACTGTTTCATTTTTTAAAACACAAAATTTGGCTCTAGAAAATTCCAGTTAAGATTCTGTTTAGTCCTCTTGAATTTTCAATGGGCATAGGAGCAGGAGAAGTGGGGAAAAAGTAAACCGGGGGACAAGAATTGGGAGCGATTAGTGCTACTATAAAAGGCCATGTCTCCTCCATTGGGAAATAAGATGAGTCTTTTAATTAATGGGTAAACGGGACACTTTGGAGAATTGTCACTGTGGTAACAACACAATTGAGGAGGGAGACTGGAGGCATAGAGTGCTGAGCTCTTCCCTGGAGTCATACAGGATAAATTAATAAATGCATGTGTAGTTTTGTTGAATTTCTAGAGAAAAAGTGGTTTTCTAGTAACCACATAGACAAGAAAGCAAATTTGCTGGACCTTTGTGAATTAATTTTCCTTTTTATTAATAACCTGCAGTACTGGGGTTGAACCCAGATGAGTTGAGCTGCATCATCAGCTGCTTTTTTTTCCCCCTTTATTTTACTCTGTCTCTGTCTGTCTGTCTGTCTGTCTCTTTCTTTAGAGACAGTGTTGCTAAGTTGCATAGGCTGGGCTCAAACTTGCCATCCTACTGTCTCAGCCTCCCCTTCCTGAGTGCTGAGATTCAGATATGCACCACTATACCTGGCTTTTCACTGATAATCTTTCTATGACTGTCTTTATACAAAAATCTTTGAGCACATCTGTAAATCCTCAGGGACAGAGCCTCACTCAAGGCTTTTGCTAGCGCCTGCTCTCGGGGAAAGCATTCCCAAGACCCATCAGGAGTGTCAGAGCCTGTGCATTTCTCCACACCTTGCTCAAGACCAAGGACTCAGCAGTTACGATGTTTTGGGGTTGGAGCATTGACTGTTTTCTCTTTTTTTCCCCTTGCTTCCGTGTGCCTCTCTTCCTATTGGTGCCTGAGAAAACACTCAACCTGTGTGACTGTGGTCCGAGTCGAGAAGGAGCACTAGCTCTGGGAAGAAAAGGTTTACTTCCATTCTCATGTGCCTGTCCCTCCATCCATCCATCCATCTGTCCCTCCATCCAGCCATCTCTGTCCCTCAGCCATATAACAATACAGACCCAGCTCCTCCTTCCAGCTGGCTACTGTGCCAGGTGCCAACCATGTGGGGTGAAAAAGACAGACAAGGTCATGTTGTCATTTCCTCGTGCCCTAGCAGGAATGAGCCGAGTGAAAGCAAGAGCTGTGCCTTAAATAGCACAGCATTGCCCCGGCACAGGCAGAGCCGGCCCAGGTCCCAACTCTGAGCCAGCTAAGGCTTGGCTTTTTAATGTGTCTGCTCTACAGAGACGGCTAGGGCCACAGAGGACACCCCCAGGCCTCTGTCACTGCGTGCCGAATGGAGGCTGCTGGGCCAGCGCAGAAGCAAAGGTGCAGGTGCAGCTGGGCCTCTCGGCGTCCACTTTCTTTCTCCTCAAGTTTCTGGTGACCAGGCTTTGGTTTTGCAAGGGAAGTCCAGGCCACAGAGAGCCTGCAGAGCACAGTACCCCCTTTAAGGAGCCAGCCCACATCAGGACAGTGCAGGAAGAAGGACATCACCTCACCTGCAAACTGGTGGGGCAGGTGGAGGGAGGGAGGCTGCCCGCCGCTGAAGGCCTCTGAAGGCCTCTGCGCAAGAGCCCTGAGTTCCAGGACAGATTAGCCAGGCGCGAGGCCCTCGTGGGCGCCAGATTGTTTCACCATGGAACGGTTAGTTATCACATTAGCTGCTAATTTTATCTTCCAGCTCAGGAAGTGTCCTCCTCACACCAGCACGGTCACAGCGTCAGGGCCCAGCCTTCCCCGGTGGGCCTTTCCCAGCACTGCCGTGCTCCTCTGTAAGTGGGCTGCTTTCAGAAATTAGTGGAGCACAGTCCCATGGACCTCACTCTCCCAGACCACCTTGGATTTTTGTAGCCCCATGTTGTGGTCTGCATAGCACCACTGCCAGCTTCAGGTCTGGTAGCAGTTAATGATCAACCCTAGAGTCAATATCAGTCGCCTCCTGAGCCTCTGTAGAGTGTGTGTCCTGTCTGCTTCAAGGTGAACACAAGATGATTTCTGAAAAAACTACTGTCTTCTCAAGAGGCCGGCTCCTTTTTCTGAGATGAGGTCTCACTGTGCTAACAGAGTGGTCACAAATTCCCTAAGTTCAAGCAGTCCTCCTGCCTCAGCCTCCTCAGTAGCTGGTACTGTAGGCATAAACCATTGTGCCAGCTAAGGCTTGGCTTTTTAATGTATATTTACATAACATCAGTGAGTTGTTCTTTAAAAAAAAATTTTTTTTAATCTGTAGTATTGCAAATCGAATGGTTTAACAGAAAGGCCCTGGAGACTGAACTTGGCCCTCAGTTTTAGCCCAGCGGTGAGATAGCCCTTGTTATTGTGGCTTGTGCTCTTCTTTTGTAGCTTGTGGTGCTGGTATCTTCCCTCGGAGGGGTGGTCGTGGGCTACCATTCCGACGGCTGTAACACTGGGCTGTGAGGTGTGACCCCGCATGACCCCCATCTCACATCGGAGAGGACAGGAAATGTGCGGCCAACTGGGCGAGAGCAAGGGTTTCTTTCTTGTTCTTCGTCTTTTTATGCCTCTGGGGTATTCAGCCTCCTTAGAATTTAAGAGTGAGAGAGTCCATGGCTGTCCACTCTGAGACCTTCCCCAAGACTCAGAGAAGCCGCCTCACCTAGGAGAGCCGCTGGTCTGTGCGGCACCACCACGCAGCCACTCCACCCATCTGGTTCATGGTGCCCTTTGTGTGTGTAGTCTTCAGGGTGACTTTATTTTCATCATCTCTCATGAACAACCACAGGGTGTTTCCTTTCTGTGCCTTGGGGCTAATCCCTTTTTTGGTCAGACTTTTTATAGCATTGTGGTTTAGGGCATAGGCTGTAGAGCAGCCTGCCTGAGTTTTAACTGTCTTGCAGTTTGGGACAGGTTACTCACCCTTCAGTACTCCAGTTTCCTCGTTCAGACAGTAACAGTGTCTCCATTATGGGAAAGAACCTCTGCGTCTGTATATTCAGAGCTTGGAACATAGTATGTGCTCAATAATGGGTGTTTTTTGCAAGGGACAGAAACTTACTCAAATGTGTGCAAACAAAAAGCGGTCTGTTGAAAGATGTCCAGGCATAGGAAATGATACATAGCCTCCACTTTGGGGGCAGGCAGAGTATCTCAGCCCTTAGAGATCCCTGACCCCAACTCAGGCTACCTGGCTTCCCATGTCAGCGCCAGCATGACCCCACCTGCTTTCTCGAGGCTCGGAGGTACCCCAGTGATCCTGCTCTTGGTCACTTACCTTAGCAGCTTTGTTGCCAAATCTAGGCACATGTCAGTGTCCTCTGGGGAGCTTGTGAGACAGATGACCAAGGTTCACCTCACCCTCCAGTAGTTCTGCTCAGCGTGTTGAGAGTTGGGTCTAGAAATAACTGTCTCACAAGGCTGGTGTGGTGATACATCCCTGTAACCCCAGACCTGGCGAGGCAGAGGCAGAAGGACTGAGTTTGAGGGCAGCCTGAGCTATACACTGAGGCCTTGTCTCAAAGGCAGCAGTGGAGGGGGCAGAATTGTACTTCCCAGAGCCCCCCAGGTCATCCTGCTGATCTTTGGAGACTCACTGAAGGCAGTCTCTAACCTCCAGATGCCTGGCAGAGGAGTGTAAACTTGGACTCAGTTTTGGGGACAGAGATGGGGACCTGTGGTGTCTAGGAGCTGTGCAGGTAAGGACAGGTATGCCCTAGCAGCTCCCCATGAATTATTTTGAGAGAGGAGCTATAGCAAAGGATTAGTGAGAGAAGTTTGCCTCTTCTTAAAGAGGGAAGATTCTGAATGAAGGAAGTGGAGCCTGTATGTTTCGAGGGAACGTGCAGTGAGCCCCTGCACCAGGTAGTGAGCTGGTGATTTGGTGCCTCATGTGGGGGTCATCAGTCAAGGTGCTGGTCCTCTCAGAGCTCTTCTTGCTGCTTGTTTACCAGCAGGGTAAGCTGGCGCTGGCTGTGCAGCAGAGCCAAGCTAGGCCGGGTAGGTGCAAAGCAGGGCCCCAGGGGCTCCTACCATGAGGAGTGTGGGCTTTTCTTCTGAGACCTTCTTTGCTCCTGACGTGTTTCCAGGGACCTGGACCTGGCAGGAAATTCTGCCTGGAGCTGGGACAGACTTGGGGAGACACGGATTCTATTCCTAGCCAAGTGAGGGAATTGATTCTTGCTTCTGTTTTTACCACTGCTGACAATAGAAACACTCCTGTTTATTGAGCACTTACTCTGTCCTCAGTAGCAGGACCTGCTGCAGTGCTATACACATACCCATTATTCTGTGTCGGAGCACAGTGTGTCCATACCACCGGTACACAGGAAACTGGGTGCAGACAGGGAGGCGGCCACCCGCGTGGGTACCTGTGCAATCTCAGGCCAGCTGCTCTCAGCTGCTTACCACCAGCCTGCAGACACAAGCTCACTGCAGAAATAGAAGGCACCATCCACAGCGATTTAAAATTCATCCTCCGTTTTAATCTCTTTTTAGGAAATGAAAGAAGAGAAGTCTTCCTACAACTGCCCGCTGTGTGAAAAGATTTGCACTACCCAGCACCAGTTGACTATGCACATCCGTCAGGTTAGCTGCAGCTTTTGTATTTTTGTCCTAAATCATTCTTCATTCACAGAGGACAAGGTCTTTCATTCTAATGAATGAGTCATGGACTGTGCTTACTTTTGATTTCACATTTTATAATCTTGGAGAGCAGTTATGAAATAATTTCTGTGTGCTCATGGTACCGTACCATGACAGAGCCCGGATTAACACAGAAATCTGATTCCATCAGATGGGACTTGTCAGTACGAATTTAATCCCTTAGGATATGAGACTGTAGATGCAGATCCCTGTTCTTCATATTGATGTAAATTTCCATCATGCAACTTGGAAATTTACTCAATTTCTGATCATTTTTCCTTTATTATGAGATTTGTGGATTGACTCTTCTCCCTGTCCTACTACAGCTGACCATTGATGAGTTTAGGACAGTGAAAGAGTAGTGATCTGTTAAAGTCCTAACATGCTACTGAGTAATAGTATCAAGTCCCTAACTTGGGTTTGCTCGGAAGAGCTCTTCTCAGAGTGCAGGGTTCAGCTCTCCTCTGACAGCGGGCCTGAGTCAGCAAATTGCAGCAAGGATGGGGCTTCTCTGAGCAAATCCTAACTCACATACTCACTGCGTAGCTGGGGCTCATCCTGCCACAGGAGTCCATATGTTCATCTGTATATGTTTGTAAGAAAGACCTGCAGAAGCCCCGCCAGTCTCTGATCTCACAGTAGAAACATTTTTCAGATCTAGAACATGGACATGAGGAAAGTCACACAAAATAGTTACTCACCCACGTTCCTGACCATGAGAGTCAGCTTCCATTGAGTCCCAGAGTCTGGCATGGTCCCCCATAAGGAGGACAGGTTTACTGAGGCCCACAGTTTGGAAGGTTCAGCCTGCTGTGGGCCAGAGGTGAGGAGAACGTTTTGGTGAAGGATGTGGTAGGGCGGAGCTGCCCACTTCATGGCATGACAAGCAGAGGGTCTGGGGGAAAAGCCCAAAGTAAGGGACCAGGCCAGAATAACGTCCCCTAGTCACGGTTCAACCTGCCCCCTTTACCCAGCCCTACTTCCACATCCCCATCACCTCTCGACAGTGTGTCAGATTCTCATCCCATTGTGGAGAATCCGCACACAAAGTTACACAAAGTTAGAGCCTTTCATCCCACCATCCTCTGCAAAGATGCATGGGGCTTGGGGGACATTTTAAATCCAAGCTGTAACACCAGCATGTTTTGGTCCTTTGGAAAAATACTCAAAGTGAAACAACAGCAAAAAAGCCAAGAACATGTGTTGGTTTTTATAAAGCTCCAGGTCTGCATGTCCTAACAGCTGAGTTTTTGCCCATCTCCTCAAGGGGTTGTAGTGACTGCTTTTTTCCTGCAGCACAACACGGACACTGGAGGAGCCGATCACTCATGCAGCATCTGTGGAAAGTCGCTGAGCTCAGCCAGCTCCCTGGACCGCCACATGCTGGTGCACTCTGGTGAGAGGCCTTACAAGTGCACTGTGTGTGGTCAGTCCTTCACCACCAACGGGAACATGCACAGGTGGGTAAGGCCCCCCGTCCCACTGCCTGGCAGGCACCCCTGAGCCATGGAGGCCTTGTGTGAAGGCTTGAGGTTCTCAAGTTCTGGTCTCCTTAGAGAAAGTCCAGAGATGGTGTTATCTGCCCCTTCACATCATCTCAGGGTCTCAGGGGTACCTGATGGCAGGAAACAGCCCTGGGCTGAGTCTCTGGCCTTTGCTAGTTGAGGTTTCTGTGGGAAGCTAATCACACACACAGATATCCTCATGGAAGGACACTCACATTCTGCCCTTCCACCCACTGTCCTTTTTTTGAGGGGGGGTGGGTACTGAGAATCAAACTCAGGACCTCCTGCTTGCCAGGCAGGCACCATGCCAATGAGCTATATCCCCAACCCCTTTACTGTCGTTTAAAAAATATTCTCATATGCCTACCAGATTCCCTGCAGACCTTTACCAAAAAAGAGAATATTCTGGAACCTTTGAGTAAATAGTTAAATGATCTGGTCATTTAACTGGAACTTCAGAAAAGATAGGATAAAATGGAGAAAAGAAAATCTGATGGCAGGAAATTTCTTTCTGAGACAGATACAGATGAAGTAGAAGTCAGTGTGTTTATCTACAGCAATTTACTCAAAACAATGAGAAATGTATTTTAGAGTGATTATATTATGTTTTAAGAGATTAGAACAAAGACTTTTAGGACACTTTTTACAAATATTTTAGAAACACAAACTATAGAAAAAGAGAAAAAAGATTGCAAATTCCACCTCAGAAAAAAGTTGAGCAATTTTTTTTAATGTCTGTATTTCAAAAAGACACCTTGCACCTAGATGTAGCAGCATGCGTCTGCAATCCCTGCATTTGGGAGGCTGGGGTGGGAGGATTGCTGCAAGGCCAGGGCCAGCCTGAACCTCAAAAATCAAAAAGAAAAGGAACCCTTATGTAACTAATTTATAATTGACATAATAACTATATTTGGTTTTGTGTAAATACAAAGATGGTTCAGTTTATTTCACTTAAACCTCATTTTATGAGCCAGTGATAATATACTTGGGACAAATTGGTATAGTAGTAGTTTCCTGATTTGGGAATTATGCAGTTGAATTCACACCTCTGCTGCCACTTGTAAATTTTAAGTTTAGCTGTGGTGTGTGGGTATGTTTATGCTGTGGGTTGGAGCAGTAAGAACATAATGAATTTAGCACACAATTCCCGAGACATGGCAAGTACTCAGTGAATATTATCTATTATTATCAATTGATGTCCAGATAATGTTGCAATAATTTAAAGCTTACAGATTCCCCAATGTAAGCTTCTAGAAATGGGATAGTATGACTTCTTGAAAGGCGTGAATATTTGAAGAATTTGCAATCTCCATGAGTTTCAGTCCTGATGGGTCCTTCTCTTTCCCCCTCATCTCTTTTATTTGGTGGGGAGCACTTTGAGGCAGGGTCTCACCATGTAATTTGGACTGGCCTTGAACTCACTGTGTACCTCATACAGGTCTTGAACTCATGGCGATCATCCTGTTTCATTCTCCTGAGTGCTGGGATTACAGGGTATGCATCACCACACCTGGCCTCTCATCTCCTCTTCTGAGTGTTTCCGGGTGTAAAGGAGTGAATAGTGTTGTTACGCTACTTTACTTTTTAGCTTTTTGCTATTTTACTGCCATGTTTGCGGTTGGTATCACTGTGCCTTCTGTTTAGACCTATTCTTTTGCCCCTTGCATGCCCCAGAACTTCCGTGTCCATTCTGTTTGCCCTTCTCAACACTGGGTCCCAGAGGGTTGCCTGTTCACTTCTTGGGCAGTCTCCCTCCTTTCCCCTTTGAAGATCCACAGAGGGCAGCAGGTGCGGTGGTGAGAACCCCCTTTAAGGCTGTTTCTGCCCTGACCACCAACTGCTTGGGATCCTCTGTGGGACATTTCCTTTCTTGGGCTTTAGTCACTGTTTATCTGGAAAGCTTCCATGTCAAGGTATTGTCTGTGATTCAGGATATGAGCATATTAAACACGCATAACAGGCAGCGACTGCTTGCCTCGGGGTGTTGGGCAGTGCAGTCTGAGTACCCACCAGTGGTCTCCCTATGGCTCTGGCACTGGGCCAAGGACTTCCTTTTTTTTTTTTTTTTTAATATAGGCTCTATATTTGTTACCATCCTTGCACAACTTTTCATGTGGACATGATTTTTATTTCTCCTGGTAGACATTTAGGAATAGAATTGTTCAACCATGTGGTAATTCCATTTTTAGTATTTTAAGAAAGTGCCAAACTGCTTTCCAAAGCGGCTGGCCCATGTTCAGCAAGAGGGCGCCAGTGCCACCTCACTGCTGCCAGCACGTGTGACTTCTGTCCTCTGTTTTCCAGTCCCACTAGGCAAGACGCGTATTTCATGAATCTTGTAGCTTCGCTCATTACACTTAGCTTTATGATCTATTTGGAGTGAATGTTTGTGTAACGTAAGGAAGAAATCCAGATTCATTCAGTCTTTTATACTATTTGCTGAGGAGTCTTCCCCATTGAATTGTCTTGTGACTCTTGTGTCCATTGATCTGTATTTCTATGTAAGACTATAATCACACTGAATTGATTACTGTAGTGTTAGGGTAAGTTTTGGAATAATGAGGTGTATGTCCTGCAACCTGGGTCTTGTTCAGAATGGTTTTGGCTAGTCTGGGTTACTTGTCTTTCTGTATGAATATTAAGATTAGGCTCTGCAGAAAAGGACCACTTCAATCATTATAGAAGGATTATATTCAATATGTAAATCACCTTGGAGATGTTGCATCCTAATAATATTCAGTCTTTCTCTTCAGTATGTGAAATTTTTTTTCTAATAGGGTTTTCCTGAATTTATTGTAATAGTTTTTGTTGGTTGGTTAGTTTGTGGTCATTGAGGGTTGAGCCCAGGTCCCCACATGGTAGCTAAGCACTCTAGCCCTTTTTAAATTTTATTTTTTGTCATTGTTTGTTTTTTTGAGACAGGCTTTAACTTTGTAGTTCTGCTATGGAACTCATAGCTGTCCTCCTGCCTCAGCCTTCCGAGTACTGAGATAATAGCTATGTGCCAACAAACCCAGCCTCGATTTTGTTTTGAAGCAGTATCTCCCCAAGTTGCCTGGGCTGGGATCAAACTTGCCATCCTCCTGCATCAGTCTCCAGGGTAGCTGGGGTTACAGGGTTGAACCACCACACTGGGCTTCAGCAGCATTTTTTTTATTTTCGGAGTATACATTTTATATTTATTTTGTTAAATTTATTCCTCTTATTTATAATGATAAGTAGAATTATTTTCTAATTTCATTTTTCAGTTGTTGCTCATATACAGAAATATTGATCCTGCCAGGTGTGATAGTGCACACCTGTAATCCCAGCACTTGCGAGGCTGAGACAGGAGGATTGCTGTGAGTTTAAGACCAGTTTGAACTGCATGGCGAAACTGTCTCAAAAAGACTTTGAAAAATTGATCATTTTCTTTAACTGACCTTTTTTTTTTAGTATATGTTTACAGTACATGGTTTACATCCACCTCAGGGAGTAGGTGCATGTGCCTAACATGCCTCAGTTCTTTTCTACTCCCCTTCACACCCCTATCCATTCTTACAGCTATTTAGTGGATGCCTTAGACATTCTGCATAGGAGGTTGTGGCATTTGTAGATAGAGGTAGTTTGACTTGTTCCTGTCCAGCATGGCTGACACTTAGTCCCTTCTCTTGTCTCTTTGTCCTGACCATACCTTCAGTACAATGCTAAACTGAAGTGAAGCATGTGGACACATTTGTCTTACTTTTACTCTTAGGAAGATAGCAATCAGCCTTTCTTTATTAAATAAGCTGGTATTATAGGTTTTTCATAAATGGCCCTTGCCAGTTGTGGGAAGTTCCTTTCTAGTCGAAGTTCATTGCGTGTTTTTATTAACAAAGTAATAGGTTTTGTCAAATGATTTTGTTTTAATCTACGGTCAAATTCATTTTTGTCCTTTATTCTGTTCTATTTTGAGTATTTAACCCTGTACCAAGATAAATATCACCAGGTTACAGTGTATAATACTTTTTAAATGTTGACAGATTTGGTTTGCTGTATTTTGTTAAAGGGTTTTGTGCATATATTCATGTAGTTTTCTTGTATCTTTTTTTATTTCATAAGACTGCTCTCACAGAATGAGATGAGGTATTCCCTCTTTTTTTTTTTTTTTTTTGCAAAGGTTTGTAATAAGTCGGCATTAATTCTTTAAATGGTAAAACTCACCAGTGAAGTCATCTGGGATTTTCTAAATCTCAGTTTTTAAATAACTAATGTTTTACTTGTTATAGGTCTCTCCAAATGTTCTATTTCTCCTCAAAGTCGTGTCTTTCTAAGAATTTTGGTCGTTTCATTTACGTGATCAAATTGTGTGACATACACATGTTCACAGTGCCTCCCCCATAATCCTTCCTAGTCCACAGATTTAATAGTGATGTCTTGTCTTCCATTCCTGATATTAGTAATTTGATTCTTCTTTTTTGTTAGTGAATCTAGTTAATAAACATGACATCTATTTTATTGATCTTTTCAAAGAATTGGTGTTTGCTTTCATTGATTTTTCTGTTTTTCTGTTCTCTATTCTGTGAATTTTCTGTGCTAAACATTATTCTCTAGCTCTGCTTGGTTTTCTTTTTCCAGTGTTATACAAGATTTGATTGTTGATTCGAGAACGACCATTTTTTTTTAATATCAGCGTTTATAGCTTCACATTATTACACTTAATCCTCAATTTTTGTATGTTGTTTTTCCTTTTTTGTGTGCTGTTGGAAATTGAACTCGGGGTCTTTACTTGCTAAGCAGGTGCTCTACCACTGAACTGTATCCCCAGCCCTGGTGTTGTGTTTTGTTTCGTTTTCTCTTGTCTGGTTTTATTTTTTGAGACGAACTCTCGCTCTGAAATTCAGGCTGGCCTTGAACTCAGTACATAGCCCAGTCTGTCATCAAACTTACAGTGATCCTCCTGTCTCAGGCTTCCAAGTGCTGGGATTGTAGGTGTGTACCACCATACCCAACCCCAGCCCTGTTTTTTCTTTTGCATTCATTCAGTGCACTTTCTAACTTTCTTGGTGATTTCTTTAAGCCATTGTGTTCTGCTCATGTTGGGTAGAGTGAGCAGATGTGCTATTAGATCAAGTTGGTTTAGGTCCAGGGATGTAGCTTAGTGGCACAGCACCTGCCTTGCAAGCATGAGGTTATGCGTTTGATTCCTGGTACACAAAAAAAGAAATATACCAGGTTGGTTTATAGTATTGTACAAGTCTTGCTGATCTGCATTTATTTTTATGTGCTCCAGCTTGAAGCTTTATTTATAAAATATGCCCCATTTTGAGGTAAGGAACGAATCAAGGATTGCGTAGCACATAGGCTGCCCTACCTCAGAGCCCATGTTTTTGACTAGTCTGTGAGCCACAGTTGGCAGAGCTCCCCCTCATTCTGCACATGGGAAAAGGCACTTTCTTTTCCCCATTCCCACCACAGTTCTGTGCTGTCATACAGTGTTGTCTGCAATATTAAACTGTGTCTGTCTTTTTGCTAATATGGCTTCCTACTCTGTAGTGAGCAAAGAACAGCTTTAGGGGCAACCAGTTGAACCAAATTTTATTGGACATTGTTTGAATATACATGCAAAAACTTAGAAATGATCTTGATTTTTTTAATAGCATAGCTCTTGCTATTATCCAGAGATACGTTTCTCAGTTATGAGCAGAGTGTATGTTGGAGTTATTTGTAATCTTTTTGAAGTAGGCCTTAGGGATATTTAATACTTCTCAGTTTCATACCGATTTTATTTGTTGCAAGGTGTCTTGATTGGAAGGAAAGGACTGAATTGTTGGGGGCTTAATCCTCATATTAATTCTGCAGAATGGGGAAAATCTTTTTCATTTTTCAATCCTTTAACAAAATGGCTTAGTTACACCTCAGTTAGAGTTGGGTCCAAATGAAAAATTGTTTATGAAAGAATTCCAAAGGCTTGAAGTGTATTGTTGATGTGTCAGGTGGGAGATTTCTCTGTGTCTCCTATTTTTATAGTTGGGACCACATGATAAAGTTCTATTAAAAAGTGTTCCCCTACTAGCTGTTTGGTCCTAGGTAAATTACCTGACCTTTCTGTATCTTGGTTAGTTCATCTGTCAAAGGTAGTATTGGCTGTACCTAACCTCATGGGAATGCAGTGGGAATGAATTAATTAATACTTGCCAAGTACTTAGGATAATGTTTGTTAATTGGTACACATAAATAAATGGTTATTTATATTATTGTGTTATTTGCCAGGGGGGAAAAATACTGAGTAAACATGCATATAATGCCAGAAAATAAATTAGATGTGTGTTTTGTTAATTTGTTTGCTTGCTTTTTGCTATAGTAAATTCGTGATTTAAGCAGCAAAGGTTTCTTTAGAATAACAGGGTTATTACACTTACTTTTTTCTTTTCTACATAAAATTGCAAGTGATAGTTTAAAAGGACATTTGGATTTCTGTTAATCACAGTAAAGTGATTAAACTTCATTCCTCAGCAAAGCTGTATCTTTGAAACAAAATTATAAAAATGTGAAAGCACAAAACTGTGCCAGCAAGAGTGGAGTTGGAGCTGTTTGCCCAGCGGACATGGTGCAGAGCCCGGCTCCCCGGCACGGGCTGTGCTCCGCCAACTGCGTGCCTCGGTCCCCACTCTGGGGTGTGCAGATAGGAGCTGGGAAGGGCAGTGAAGCCCAGCTCTGGCGAACATGGGAGTGCTTCCCACGGCCCTGGGTTTGGTTCTCCCTCCAGTTTCCTCCAGCTGGTGCCCACCAGCACCGCTGGGTCTGAGTAGCCTCCAAGAGTCCTTCATCAGGGCTGAAGTCCAGCACTGAGCTGAGTAGAGAACCCCTGCCCCGCACCTATGCGCACCAACAGAGCCCGGCTTGAATTCTCCATTCTGTAGAATCTGGGGCCTCAGTTGGACCCCCCCTCAAGCACGCAGTCTCCTGACAGGGCTCCAAATTCTGATTTGCATTTTCCCCCCAAGACAGATTGCACAGCACTGCACTCCCATTTACACCAATTCCCTGCAGTTCCAGATATCCCTGGCTGGGACTGGAGAGCAGCCCCGGAGTGCACACTCAGCAGGCGTGAGTGCCTGCACTCAGTCCCTGGGCCACAGAGGAGCCAGACTGCCTGATTCCACAGGCCAGGCAGTGTCGCTTGCAACCTCCAGGCTCGCTCTTCCCTCCCTGTCTGCGCAGCCCTGTGCTGAAGGCCGTGCTCCTGAACGTGGGCGACGTTCGCCCGCAGGTAATGTGCCTCCTTCGGATGCACCCAGGCCTCGGTGCTGGCTGTGTGAGGCAGACCCAGGATCTACCTCTTAAGTTTCTGCTGCAGAGAACCAGAAGCCTCTTTCCATGTCTCACCACGTAGGTACCGAGGACTCTGTCCCTCTCAAGTTCCAAGATATTCTTTGGTATTCTTGATAAATCCCTCCCTTTACTTGTGAGCATACCTTCCTCATCTTTGTTCCTAAGGCCTGTCTGACTTCTCACGGAGCTTCCTTATTTTTATAAAAGAATATTCAGTAGCATTGTTGTATTAGTAAAGTCAGTATCAGAGAATGAGGTAGCATATTAAATCATGTCATGGATAGGCATGTGGATATTTACTCTGTAGCACTAGTAAAACGCATTATTTCTTATACTTTAGTAAAAATTTACATTACTTTTTAACGTGGTTTTTCTGTGGTTCGTTGGGTTTTTTGTTTGCTTTTGTGTTTTTTGAGATGGGATTTTTGTGCCATTCCATTTTAGAGTCAAACAGTCCTCCTGCCTCAGCCTGCCAAGCAGGTAGGACTGTAGTAGATACTTCACTACAGATTGGCATAACATGTCTTGTTAATTGCAATTTACTTTAAGAAAATTTGGGTGAGAAACCCTTTTAATGTATTACTGTATCTGGTATAGTTGTCGTTTAGTTTAGTTTTGTTTTGTTTCAAGTTGCCACTTTCCTGCAGGTTCTCATGTTCTTGAGGTTTAAAAATCCTTCATCCCAAACCTTTCAGACCACAGTTTAGATCCTGAGCACAGTCACAGGCTGCTATCAAGTACAAAATCCATTTCATGGGGACACCACATTGGCTTCCACCCCCAACTTCCCAGAACCCTTCATCTCTGCTCCCACATTGAGAGTTCAGATTGACTGACACTTGCCTCCCAAAGCAAATTTGGGAGACTCAGGCAGGGCGCACCCTCAGGGAGCTCTGCAGGAAACAAAGCATGGAACTTTGTGATTTGCAAAATTCCAGAAAGCACTGGGACACAGAGTTACAGTGAAGTGATATTTGGAAGCAGTTTGAAAACTTTTTTTTTTTTTTTTTTTTTGGTACCAGGGATTGAACTCACAGCCTTATGCTTGCCAGGCAATGTCTGTGCCACTGAGCTATATTCCTAGCCCTGGAAACAGATATTTGGAATAAATCCTATCTCTAAAATGGGCATTTTAAACAATTTTTTTGCAGACCATAATTGCCTTGGGAAAATGGGAAAAAAAATCAATTTCCACTTCTTGTTTGGCAGATCACAGGTTTTTAAACTATAAAGGCAGTAGTGGGGATGTGTTAGGCTTGAGGACATGCTGAAGGCCCTGGCAGCAGCAAGATTTCACACCAACTTCTCAGCTATTTTGTGAAACATTTCAGCTGCCTTTTGAAAGAAAGGTGCGGGTGAGGACGGGAATGAATCCCTGGAACAACATTGAGTTGTTTTGCCGCAGGCTTTGTTTCCTAATGCAGCTTCTTACCGTTGCTAAGTATAGGAGACTCAGGCCCTGAGGATGCCACTGGATAACAGACAGTCTTCAAGAACAGAGGCTTATGTGTTCCTATTATGCTTGAAGAAAAATCTTAGCTGCACAGAAATGTGACCTACTCCATGACAAATGAGACCATGGAGACTGAATTTAGCATGCTCCTCTCAGATGCTCAGGCTAAGCCAGCCCTTGGCATGCACAACTGAACTTGGGTGTGTGGAACAGGTGGCCAGCGTTAAAGAGAAGCAGAGGTAGGACAGTGTCCCCAAGAGCAGAGGACAGTGACTTCTTTGTCCTTTGCCCAGCAAGAGGAAGGGCCTTGTGAACTGTCACATTCAGTAGCAGGTTCCTGAGGACGCCCTGTGACTAGTTCTGGTACCTGCTGCTTCTCAGGGTGGAGCCGAGCCCTCAGAAGGTTCAGCCAGTCTCAGCTAAAACTCGTCTCTTCCTCACCGGGTGCCACCTGGTTCATCTGCAGGAAGGAGGGAGTGTGCCAGTTCACATGGCAGGAAATTCACTGTAGGATAAAAATCTATGGGTCATGCTGCCCAGGACTGTGTGAACATTTGTTTCCCTTGAGGTATTTCCTTTGCTCATTCCCTTCTGTCAATCTGTCTTTCCACGCACATCTTCCCTGCTTCCCATCCTCCCCATCTTCATATCTCACTGTGTTGCTTAAGCCAATCTGAAATCTGTTCTCAAGCAATGCTGCCTCAGCCTCCCAAGTAACTGAGATTACAGGTGCACACTGCTGCAACTGGCCCTAAAAATATTTCTATAAAAAAGGAGGAAAAATTTTTCAGGAAGATAGAGCGCTTACCTAGCATGCTCAAAGCCCTGGTTTGATCCCTAACGTGACACAGGCATCTTTCTTTTGTTGCTGTTATCTACAGTGAAGGTATTTTAAGGGGAAATACAAATCAGAAGGAAATATTCTTCAGGAACACTGAGAGATCTTAATACATTTAACTGTACTTTTAAAAGATAAATTTTCTGTGACCTTCCATGTAGCTCCTTACGTAAATGGTTTATGTATAGCACAATGTATGAGCAGGGCCAAACATGTGTCTATGTAACTATTTTGCACACATCATATATGAGTATGTCTCATATATGTTGGGTATTTAGTGAATAGTTTGTAGTTTATGACACTAATACTTGAGTATCAAAGTAGTTTTCTATTTAGTTCTGTGTATCCTGAAATAGACATATAAAAGAAAACCCTCATTCAGATATAACCCCCTGTTCCTTAATCATTCCATTTAACACAGTTTCACTCCCTGGCATCTGTATCTTGAGTGGCCCATAATTTTCCCTGAGGAATGAATTTTTTTTTTTTTTTTTAAGAAGAGAGGCTTATTTTGGCTCCTGGGGAATGAACATTCACAAATCTGTTTATCATAGCAGAATATCTTAGGTTACCAGTTCTGCTGTAATAGCATTAGGATTTTACCAAATAAGTTTACTGTTTGATTATATTTGAACATTTCTAGCCTTTCTTGACAGCTCATTGACCAGATTTGAGGTCTGTGAGCTTTTTCACTCAAGAGTGGTTTTAGTGAAGGTGATGTTTCTACAGTGCTTTCAAGGCCTCTGGTCGTTTTTCCTTCCCTTTTGGCTACAGCTGCTAAAGGATTCTGCACGTGGCCAAGAGTCTCGGTTCTTTGATGTTTAGTGGAGGTGGTATTTCGCTCACAGTCTGTTACAAGGGTTAAATGCTAACCCTTTGGCTCACATTAGATGCTCAACAAAGTCTCATTTCGGTCCTTTCTCTTCACTATGAAGAGATGTAACACAGTAGTCCCTTCTGCATACGACCTCAGAATATAAATTTACAAAAGTAAGAAATAGACCCCAGGCCTTTTAACAATGGGAGTAACACAGGCCACATTCCGAGAGTCCAAGTCTGCTAACAGTGCTTTTGTACAGAGGCTGTGCACCATATGCCTGAATTTCCACTTCTGAAATGTGCAGATCCTCATTATCTGAATACTTTGCTTTTTACTAAATGGCTTCTTCTATGATGTTTTTATGTTTGTGATATGGATTTGCATTTACACTAGTAGATGAGATTCTGTGGTCTTTGTTAAAAATTTTACTTTGCATTCATTTTAGAAGTCTGAAAATAGTAGAAAGCTATCATTATTTTCTGAGAAACAGTAAGCGAGAATGACTTATCACATAATTTTATTATTCAAATAAGTAAAAAAGAATAACACATCCAAGCTGGAAGTCAGCCAGTCTTAATCGATAGTCTATTGTGTTACCTGTTCCGATTTGCTAGACTTGACATCTTCAAAACAGTTTTTTCTTTACTTTGTGTTTGTTTTTTTCTTCTCTAATACAGCATTGCTTCCTTAACAATCAGCATTGCTTCTTTTTTTTTTTTTTTTTTGGGAACAGTTGAAAAATGTACTCGTGGCTAGTGCCTATTTTTATTTCTGTCCCAAAGACTAGTTGGAATTCAGTTGTGCCAAAGAGAGAGCTCACTCACAAAACTGCACGCACACAGTTGCGTGAAACAGCAGTTAGGCCTTTTTTTCTTACCTCTGCTTTTCAGTTTTTTGATTGGTTTCATAATTCGCTTTTTTTCATTGGCTGGCTAGACCCTAGTTTTGCAACTTGGTCTTCTGTTCTGGCACAGGTAGTGCTTGTCTATTCATTTCTTCTTGGAGATGAAGCAAATGCAAAAGAATTTTTCCCTTGAATGTTGGTTGGGCCCTGTTTTTGACATCTCTTGTTGAAATATTTTAAAACCTCTGTCTTACCAGGTAAAACTGGAAGATGACATCAAAATCTAGAGATCGTGCCTGCCCACACTTGAACAGCCGGGCAGTTATGAGAGCTGCAAATTAGGTCACATCAGGCAAGGACGGGTTGCTAGGGAAAGGATGAGGGGTGGAGAGCTTTCCATGGGCCCTGTACCCTCTCCCACCAAGCCACTGGCATGGCATCCTGTGAACTTTGAGCAGCTCCTGAGTGTGTGTCCAGTTTAGTTTGGTCACACAAAACTGAGAGCCTGGTTTCCAGCATTAGATCACAAACTGAAACCTGGAGGCTGCTGGCTGCATTTCCAGGGCAGCTCTTTCTTGGGCTTTATACCTTGCATTTTTCCTCCTTTGTTTAAATATCCAACCTGTCCAACCTGTTTGGGCTGAGCAAGCTGGTGCTAGCAAACATCTCGGATGTGCCCACTCACTGTCAACGTTTTTTCTGACTTGTTAAGGAAGGCAGTTAGCAACATCTAACCCCCTCTACACACACGCACATGCACATGCACACACACTGCCTTCCCTCTGCAGAGAGAACACACTAGCGTAAGTGTTGGTGATACTCCATCCCTGTTCCCCGTTGGTGTTTGTATGTACCTGTGACCTGTTCCCCACTTCTTTCAGGGCTCTAAGGTCCTCATGGAGAGGTTGTTGGCCTTCAGTGGAGAGAGATTTTATATTTCCTTAAACCTGAGATTCTGTTGCATAATGTGTGGTGTCGGCACTTTGCTCTTAGTTTCATGCTTATATAACCAGCTCGTTTAGAAAGGCTGCTGTCCCAATTTTACAGGCCGCAAAACTGAGCTCTGCATGCTATGGGTCCCGCCAAGATTGTAAGCCCTTCTCCCCAGCTGTCCCCCCACCTGACTTGCTGTTGGTAGGTTGATGTGCTGTCCTTCCCCTGGAGCGTGGCATTTGATTCCATTATCTCTGGAAAGCAGAGGCCTTATGTGTCCCCATCCATCCCACATGACATGAAGGTGGCGGTAAACTGTTGTAAGTCTTAGTGCAGGAATGTTATTTCTCCATTGGTTTAGTAGGTGACATTGCTCTTGGATTACGGTATTTGGAAACATTCTCTCTCTGGTCTAAGGTTCCCATCTCCTCAGTTTCTCACTGCCTTTCAACAGTTTAACAAGGTGTCCTCAGATGACAGTAGCTTTTCTTTGTCACCACACTTCTTCCCTGCACCATAGCGTGTCCATCTCCTCCTCCACAAAAGGAGAACAAACATGAACATCAAGGTTCTGCCATCATTTGGAGACCTGAAGCAAACCCCCTCAAGGCCGACGTGAGAAATGATCTTGGTGGCCACTGCCACTTAGGTTGGGAGCAAGTTGATGCTGGTGTTTTTGCTATTGGACAGGAAGGCATTCTCTGTGGTGGGGCTGGCAATGCCTTCCCTGGGAGGAAATGGATCTGGACAGTAAGGCCACTTTGGAAGTGTCAGCCCAGCTGGGGCTCTGTCATCAAGGGCAGAACACAGAGAGTCAACACAGAAGTTACTTCCAGAATGGTTGAGGACATCAGTGGGGTTCAGCCTGGGAAGAGAACATACTCATTTCTTCCTGGTGGGTATTTCTGAGATATTTAGGGACTATCAAGTAGGGAACAGTCACTTTGCCTGCTTCTCTGGAGTCACATGGAGAAGATCCAAGCAAGTTATTTCAGCCCTGCATAAATGAAGGAGTTCTTCTTCATTTATGGGGCCCTTGGTTTGTTTTTCAAGACTCTCTGGTATTGTTGTTTTGTTCTTTGAGATGGGGTCTTGCTGTGTTGCCAGACTGACCTCGAACTCCTGGGCTCAGGCAGTTACCCTGCCTCGGCTTCCCAAGCACATGTACACCACTACTACACCCAGCTGAATCTGTGATTTTATAAACAGGTTGGGGGGCAGCTAATATATGCAGAATGTAATAACTGAGAAATTAGTCAAATAAGTACAGGCTTAGGGGGAAAATCTAAGTGAGCTTTGGTATACTGATTCGCAGGTCTGCCAAGAGTTGGTGTGGAGAGTAAAGGTTATTTAAAGGTTGATATTTGATGGTCCTGGGCTGCCCGCCAGGCCTTCTCCCCTGGACCTGAGAATCAGGAGAGGAAGAGGGACCTGTGGTAGCAGCCAGGAAGAGAGGACCCTCATTTCCTGGTAGAGTCCAACAGCCAAAGGGTCTAAGGCCAGCAGCTTCCAGGTCAGGAAGGAGGAAAGGAGAGGAACTCAGATCCAAAGATGCCCTTCTTCTCGATCCACACCAGGGTACCTGAGTCCAGGGTTTTTCCCGCCGTCGTGCTGTGGTCAGGGAAGAGACATCTATACCAAGAGAGACCCACCCTAGGATAAGGAGACAGAGACACGCAGGGCTGAAGAGCAGTGGAGGGAGGGGCACCCCCAAAAGTGTCAGCAAGGGATGTGAGAACGTGGTCATGAAAACTCCTTTGAATTTGGAGTCCTGATTTTGAACAAAACTGAGGTGCACCCCTTTGCTGGTGCAGCAGAGTGCCAGTTCACCAGGTGAGGGAGGTGCGCAGCCCAGCACTGCAGGGTGCCCAGGGCAGGGCAGGGCAGGGGAAGAACCGCAGTTGTCCAACCTGGGGCGCAGTGTCACGTGTAGCTTCTGCTGGCCACATCCGCTGTGAAAGGGCAAAAGGACAAGGGCTGCCGCTGGGGTGGCTGTGGGTGCAGGTAAAGGGCGCTTCCCCAGCCTCCCAGGAACTGGAACCAGACTCTGAGGCACTCCCACAGAGAGCCGCAGGCAGAGAGGTTTGCACCTCACACCTGGCTGCTTCTTGACTTTTCCAAGTGCTGGCTGTTGGGTCAGCACAGCTGCATTCACCTCGCCAAGACTTCCGTGGCCTGGCACAGCTGACACGACCTGCCCATGGACAAGCATGACTGAATGTGAACAACATCCCAGTTACTTGGGGGTGCCTTGGTGCTGACAGACAGGTGGGGTGTGCCTTCCGCCTCCTCTGCGGAAGCCCTACCATTCTTCCCCAGTTCTCTCCTCTCCTTGAGCTCTGTGCTCTGTTGCTTGTGCAGATCTTGATGGATGTTAGACCACCCCAGCCCTCCACCCTGAATGCCCCTCCTAGGCATTTGTCAAAGAAACATAAACACAAATCTTTCTGGAAATGTGCTTTTCTTCAGTTAGATAATGGAAGTTTCTAGAGGGCTGTGGTGCGTGTTGATCTTACTGCCTCTCAGGTTATCCCAAGGCATCGCTGGACAGGAAGATCGGCTCCCTGCACAGGTGGCAGCATCTACAGAGAGGCGACCCAAACCTCCCTGAGCCGGTGGCACTCATCGAGTGTCCCCATCATGCCAACTGCTGTCCATGTACCGAGAGCAACCTTCCTCACAGTGCCCTTTGCTGAGAGGAGCAAATAATTCGACTCTTCCACTTGAACAAAACTGAGGTGCACCCCTTTGCTGGTGCAGCAGAGTGCCAGTTCACCGGATGAGGGAGGTGCGCAGCCCAGCACTGCAGGGTGCCCAGGGCAGGGCAGGGCAGGGAGGGAAGAACCACAGTTGTTTAACCTGGGGCGCAGTGTCACGCCCCTGTGAGGGAATAACCTGTGAGGAAAGTAAGACTGGAAAGTTAGCGAATACTGGAAATGTCTAGCTAGATGGCCTGAGTTTAACCTCCATATACAGATTAGATACCAGAAAGCTTGAAGGATGCCACTTCAGCTAGGTAGTGTCAGGTTGAGTCCTAGTAAATTTGCTGAGTATTTCCCAAAGGATTTTGCCCCCAGAGGACAGCATGTTAGATTTCCCAACCTTGCGGAGTACTTATCAAAGGCAGACTTACCCAGAGACTGCAGTTTATTAGAAGATGAGTCTGAGAGGTTTGATGCATGTATCCAAAACTTCTAACATCCTAGTCAAGTAGTTAACTAAACCCATGCACATAAAGAGCTAAAGAATTCCACTGGACCTGTGGTTCTCATACCCGAGCAAGCTTCAGGTCCCTCCCTGCCCCACTGGACTAGAAACCCAGATCGCTGGGCCCTGCTGCAGGGATCTTCATCTGTAATAGCCTTCCACAATGCCAGTGCTGCTGGTAGAAACGCCCTGATCTGGACTCCAGCTCTAAGAGACTGGCAGTGTTCTCATTTTACAGTGGCACTAACAAAAGCCCAGATAGCCTAAGTAACTGGAATCACCATGGTTACTGGGTGAGAGAACCAGAATCTGACCTCCAAAATGAATCAGGGTTCAAAGTTCACTCTATGACTTTGTTGCTAGTTGCTGTCTCATGTTCTTCATCTTCATCTTCCCTCCCAGAGTCATGCTTGCTGCTTAGCCCAAACCAGTGTCCAAAGGGCATGATCTCCATGGCATATGTGCCTGGGAAAGGCTGGCAGAGCACTCATGTGTTTAGAACTGGAAAGGAGGGTGTCTGGGCAGGTGGGAGGGGTGTGACTTAGGACTTGGTGCTTTGGCTGCCATTCACTCTCGTGCCCAGTTTATCTGTTTAGCTCTAGTGTCTTCCTATTGTCACAGTCCATCTACCTTACTAAAGTGGATCTTCTTGGGGGTGGGAAGTGTAGCCTGGAGATAGAGAATTTCTCTGGCATGTATAGGCCCTGGGTTCAATCCCCAGCACCACAAAATAATAAATAAAGTGGATCTTCTCAAACTGTAGAAAGCATACAATTAGATTTACTGGAGAAAAAAACTCAGAAATCAACATCCACTTCTGAATTCAAAGTGGACCCCTGTCAGCACTTGAAAAAGTACCGTTATTTTTTTTCTCATCTGCAATATTTGTTTTCATTTATCACCACTATAAAAGCCCCTGTGGTTGTTATTGAATGGCAGAAAACATCTCTTGATTCTCGATGTGCTAACAAATTCCTTCCTTAGACCACAGTGTGGCAGGATCATACTGAGAGGAAATAGCATGCCTCTGATGGAAAATTCCAGAATTCTATGCAGAAGCAAATGTTGGTTTTTATGCTAACCTCTCTCTACTATGGGTAGAGGTATTACTTAGCATGAAGGAGCACTAATTCCAACCAAACACTAATCTTTGTCCCCAGCATCCACTGTCATAATGCTTTCCCTTAAAGTCCTTTTGGCTTAGCCCTGCTCACAATCAAAAGTCAAGTCTGCTCACACTAAAGCTTAGTGAGATAAATCATAAAGTGACCCAAATGCGAGAGTGTGTATTCTAATGGTGCTCAAGTGAAAGACTTTGCATTTGCTTCATCCTTCTGTCCTTCGTCCATCCCATGAGCCAACAGATACTCATAGCCAGGCGAGGTCACACAGGACTGTAATCAGAGGCAGGGAATTGCCTGGAGTTTGAGACCAGCCTGGCCTATATAGTGAGTGCAGTACCTGCTTGAACTGCATAGTGAGACCTTGTCTCACGAAACAAAACAAAGCAAAACAAAACAAAGTACACAGTAGCTTTGGTCTCTGCCTTGTGCTGTGAGGGGAATAAACCAGACTATGCTCAAGAGCCTGCACTTGAGTGGGCTGTGTAGCCTCATGGGAGGGCTGCAGATGGGAAACCTAGTGCTGGAGCCAGGCCTGGGAGGACCTTTAGGTGCAGCCTCCCAGGCAGTGGGGGAGCAGGGGTTGAGCCCCCTAGGGAGCTTGCTGGATGAGTGAAGGGCCCCAGGGGGCCACGAGACAGTTAGAGGCCAGGTATACTCCTGAGAACCAGTCTGCCATAAGATCTGGGCTGAGTGAGGTGTGTTGGGTCTGTGTTTAGAAGCTCATACCAGCTGCTGTGCAGAGAATGCATGGGAGTGCAAGAAAGGAAGTGTGGTGGCCAGGTTACAGAATTAAGGCCTGCTAGTAGGAGATCTATAGTGTGTGCCCTGTATCCGCCTGTGAGCCCTTCCAGTGATCCCTGTCAGTGGGGTTAGTGCGGTGCAGATGTACATCTTGAAAATTCCAGTCCCTGTCCCGAGGCTGCTTTGCAGAAAGGTAGCTACCAGTTTCCTCTCCCACTGTCATTGCATGTTGCAAGACTCACCCTCACTGGTCTGGAAAATGAAGACATCCATTGCCTGCTCAGATGCAGAGCAGGGGAGACATGGTTTGAATGAACGAATCGTAAGTAGAGCTGTGTGTGGAGGTGTGCACCTGTACTTGGCATTCTGGGAAGCTGAGGCAGGAGCAACTCCGAGCCTAGCCTGGCCAATTTAGTGAGACTCTACCTCAAAAAAATAAAAAGGACTAGGACTAGGGTAGAGGCCTTGGGTTTAATCCACAGTGGGGCGGGGATGGGGTTAGGTAGGAACTGAGGATGGAAGGTCACTAACTCAGTGGGCCTACAGAAGTGAATTCACAGGCCACTTCCAGAGGCTGTGTGCTGGCTCCAGCACAATCAGATGTTGGTGAAGGAGAGCTGCAAACTAGAGAGGATTCTGAGGTCAGCGACCAGGAGGATTCAGCAGACTTGCAAGCAGCACTTGGAGCCAGGGGTGGGGGCTGGGGGCGAAGTCTAATTTTGAGAAAAGAACTGGGAGAAAGGCAGTGTCCTCTTGCATTATTGGCAGAGCCACCCCATGGAAGAGAGTACAGACTGACACCACATGGCCCCTGAGGACAGACAGACACTTGCAGCGGGGGTGGCATTTCTGACTATGGGGGTGGCAGTTTTTTCAGTGAGAACAATGGTGAAAATGGAGAAGTACTGGTTGCTGGAAGTATTCAAGCAGAACCAGACAATGCTGTCTCCGGTCTGCTGTGCAAAAGGACTTTCTATGCCGAATGGGCTGCTGGGTATCATCTCAGCCTCCTTCCAGCTCAGGGCTTGCTATCATCCACTGACCCTGGGCTACATGGCAGTGAGGCAGACCGGCCTCTGAAGTCAAACCTGGGAGGGGTGCAGGCCCCAGCTGTTAAATGCAGGGGCAGAAATGTCTCTTCCCTACTGCGCCATCTTTCCACCATGGCCCTCCACCGAGGGGATGACTTACCCTACTTCCTGTGAGCCTTTGGGAGGAAATGAACAGCTCCCTGCTGGAACCTAGGGAAGCGGGGCAGAGTTCAGGGTGGAGGGGATCTAACTGCAGATCACGTTTGACATGGGACTTGGCTGGAGCTCACACCATTTACTGAATCAAAGACTTGAATCCTCCTACTGCTGTTGGTCTCTGTGTGCTGGAGGGACAGCTCAGAAACTTCGACTGTTGTGTCCAGCAACCTGAGATTCTACCCTAGAGCAGAACTCTGCTTGTTTTGAACCTGTGGCCTGAGGGGCTCAGTCAGAACAGTGGGTTGCGGTCATCAGCCCCATGCATGCCATGCAGCCCTTAAGACTGCTCTGCCCTGCCTCTCCCACCACCTTCTTCAGTCCTTGGTGAGACTAGAGGAGGGGAAGGCTCTGACCTCTGAGCTTCTCTCCCCCATCTTCTGGTGGAACTCAGAGTTTGGTACCAGCTTCTCCCCCTGGGACCACAGTCCACTAGAGAGGAGGTGCCTAGGTTTGATTATAGCTCTGAGAGTCCAGCCAGTGGTCCACAAGGAGTTAATAAGTAGGCAGTCCATGGTGGAAGAACATGCATGTGGAAACCAGCATACCAGAGTTCATTCTGCCCAAGAGGCCACAGGGCCCCTCTGCAGTTCACCAGCCCTACCTGCAACATGAAAGGAGCAGTCGGTAACAGGTTCCCACTAGACCTTGCTAAATGCAGGCTTCTGCCTCTACCCTTCCTCCTCCTCCTCCTCCTCTTCCTCCCCCTCCCCCTTTCTCCCCCCCATTTTAAACAGCTTCTCTCATAAATCCCAGAACAAAATAACAAAGCATCCTGTCTATATGCTTTGTGTAATTGTACTGGATGATTGAGAATATGTAGCCTAAAATGTGCCAGAGAATGGTTGCCAGTTGTTGTTCTCTAGTTTTTAGTATTTTCACTGTATTGGTATTGATTTTCCTAATTTAAGACTAATTTTGAGTGTGTTGTTAAAAGGGCAGTTTTGATACTAATTTACACCCTGTATCATGTTTCTCAATTGTTAGATGCTTTTTAAAAGTAAACATTTCTAAAACTGAGGTGAGTCATGCAAAGTTGAAAAAAACCTTATCAACCTTTCCTTTTTTTGCCCCAAATGCTGATATGAAGGAACAGTCTCAAATCACCATCTTCTGTGCTTACCAAGGCTATTGATATCATTTAATTTTCTCATGGAAATTAAGGTGGCCAACAGCTAAGTGATGTCCTTCCCTAATAGGCAAGGAGTCACCTGGCCATCAGCATCACTGTCTGTGATTCTTACCAGTTTCCTCCCATGGCTCATTCTGCCCCACCACGCCCATTCCCACAGGGAGGACAGAGGGTTGGCTGGAGCCTCCTTTCCGAGTCCCCCTGTTTGCAAAGGTCAAGCCACAACTCTAGCAGTTGCACTCAGCAGTGGGGCTGGCATTGTCTGTCGGGGACCAAGGGGCAGGGGGCTAATGCCACAGTCGTCTACAGGGCAGGCCAGAGAGCTCCACGGCAGTGTTGGGCACCGCACGTCTGCGTGCTGCTAGGAAAGGGCTCTGTGGCTGGAGGACGCAGTGGTGTGGGAACGTGGCGTCCTGGCGGGCGTCTCACATCATTGCCTGGCACCGCCGCAGCACATGTCCCTTAAAAACTCACACACTGCTTGGGGTTTTCATCCTCCGCCTGTCATCTCCTCTGAAGACGGCACTGCAAGAAGGTGGAACTGACCTGCTTTTCAGAGGAGCGACAGGAGTGTGCACAAGAGCTTTGTCGTTTTTCCCACTCTTAAAAACTTCTCAAGGGGCTGGAGGTGTCATTCACTGGTAGAGTACTTTATTAGCATGCATGAGGCTGTGCATTCCACCCCCTGCATCACCAGAAAATAAAAATACTTCTCAAGTCAAGTCATCATAAAATAGTAATTTGTAAAAAAAAAAAAAAAAATACTACATTCCTACATCTGGCACAGTTTAACCCCACTTGGATGATAAGATTGTCTCTAGCAAAATGAATCCCTTTTTATATTGGAAAATAATGAAGTTGGGTTGGATTGTTTATAATGCTGTTCTTTTCCTGTATATTTTGGGACCTTTTTTTAGGATGTTTTAGAACTAAATGAAATAAGCTCACTTAATTCAGGATGTTTAAACTCCCTTTTTGGAACAGACACATAGATATTACACACAATACTTTCTTACTCTGTGTCCTCATCCTGCTGTTAGAGTTGTAACCTGTAGCTCACTTATTGCGCTGTCCAGTTCCCCTCGTGGTCTATGAATCCACGTAATACCACAAGGCACAGAGAAAAACTTTTCGGTCTTAAGCACTCTGAGCATACTTTCTGTCAGCAGGTCTCAAATTTGACCCCCAAATGCTATCCAGAGACGGGAGAGACTTGTGACTGGTAGATGCCGGGTGACTTTTGGGCTATAGTACACAGCACCAGTGGTACAGTTTAGGAAGCTAGGAATCCTTCACTCTGTAGACTTGTGTGTCCTAAAATAGTACTTTCTGTCTGAATAAGTAGGATGGGTCACTGGATAGTTTGTTTCCAGCTTGTTAATGCCAGTCAATTTTATGAATGTCTTCCACCAATCAGCAAGACATTGACCAACCCTTCTTGGATGGTACTCATAGGAGCTTAAGCAGAGATTCTGGAATATTATGAAGTTTTAAAAAGGCAGAAGCCACTGCATAAAGTGCATTCTGCATCTCTTAACTAATGAAAATTCAGGAGTGAGGGGTATATGTTGTTTGGTGATAGATGACTTGCTAACAAGCACAGGGCCTTGGGTCCCCTCCCCAGCATTGTAAGATGAAAATTCAAAACCAGTGCTTGCAGGTATAATCGTGAAATTTTAGATGAAATAACGGGAACTGGATAGTTTGCTGCTTTTAGCTCACATCGTGTGTTTGTATGTTCCTTTCAGACATATGAAGATTCACGAGAAGGACCCCAACAGTGCGACAACTGCAGCCCCTCCATCCCCTCTGAAGCGCAGGCGGCTGTCCTCCAAGAGGAAACTGAGTCATGATGCCGAGTCAGAGAGAGAAGACTCAGCACCTGCAAAAAAGGTCCTATTAGCTCCTGGCACAGACAGGCTCAGCGTAGGGCTTTTAGCAAAAATACCTCTAATCTTTATTTTTGCAGTATGGGCTCTTGGCAGACATCCACCCTAGGCTTTTTAACCTGTGCTTTCCCACACTGTTTTTATAAAGGGACTAAGAAAAGAACACCTGTGTTTATTTCCTCTTCAAGCACCCCTTGCTGAGCCGAGGAGTGAAATGAGGAACTTCCATGCTTTTTACATTTGCCGGCAAGCTAATAGGAAAGCTTCATTAGCTTCGGGCTCCCTCACCCTTCCCCTTTAGTTCTCGGTGTTCCGCAGATGTTAAGCACCCCCTAAGCACAGTCGAGGGCACAAAGGATGGAGGGGCAGCGGGCGGGCCGTGCTGTTGAGTGCAGCCTGCTGTCTGAGGAGTGAGAGAGTGAACGGGCAGCAGGTTCTTCACTTTCAGCCCGGGGAGTGCATGTTTTTCAGGAGGGGTCTCTGGGTTGGTGCTGGCCTTCGCTCCGAAACGTGTCCACAGGGGAGAGTGCTTCGTGACTTCGCTCTTGTTTTTCCTCCAGATGGTGGAGGATGGGCACTCAGGTGACTCGGAGAAGACAGCTGATGAAGTCTTTCACTGCCCAGTGTGTTTCAAGGAGTTTGTTTGCAAGTATGGACTGGAGACCCACATGGAGACCCATTCGGATAACCCACTGAGGTAGGTAGGAGAGAGGGTGAACTGGGCCTGCGGCCTGGAAGATACCTTTCCGTTTCTGTCTCTTCTGGCATTTATGCCTCTTTCTCTTTCAACCGCACTCCAGCAATCAGGTGTGTGTGTGAGACCTTAGTAAGCAGCTAAGAAATGCACAGTACGCAGAAGAGGTTGGGCAGAGGCTGGCCAGGAGAGCAGCTGCAGTTGCGCACCCTGGTTTCTTCCTGTCTAACGAGCCCAGTGGGCAGTCCCCAGGGAGCTCTCCTGTGACAGGGCGGTTTTGAACGATGAACATAGTTTCTCTGTGCAAGGTATCGCAACCCAAATGAGTGTCAACTGTCCGTGGACAAACAGTCGAGGGAACAGTTTGTGTGCTTCACGCCCAGCACAGTGCTGGACCATACTAGGTGTTTGGGCTGAACCAGCCCCGTGGCATGGAAACCCAAAGTGTTGTGGGTAAGAAAGATTCTACCAAGTGAAGTAGGGTCTGGTGAGATGGTTTCAAACAGTGATTCCGCAGTTCGTTTTCCATTTCCAGTCTTCTCAGCTCCAGCATTTGTGACCCCCAATAGTGCCAGGCAGAGAACACAGATAGAAAGACAGCTGTCCAGCAGGATCAGGAACAGGCCTGTCTTCTCTGCTTCCCTGCTGACTCTCACCAGGCAAAGCCTTATGTTTTTGATGGACAGCAAGGAGTAGAGACTTTTCATACACAATTACAACATTTAAAATGTTAGTGCCAGTCGGACATGGTGGCACACGCCTGTAACTTCAACACTCAGGAGGCTGAGGTAGGAAAATCACTGACTGTTGGAGGCTAGTCTAGGCTACATAGCAAGTTCAGGGCCAGCCAGAACTACATAGTGAGACCCTGTCTAAAAAAAAAAAGTTAGTACCATTTGTTCTAAGCTTTGATAAGAATTAATAACCATTTGAGAAAAAAAAAAAAAAACTAATAACCACCCAGGAGCCTCTCCTATAGTTGAGAGACTAGAAAGTCACTGGTCCTGAAAGTCACACATCGCTGAAGATTCATCCAAGCGCAGAGGGCAGGTCCCTGTGTGGCTTCTCAGAGGTAGCTCTGATGTACAGGAGTTTGGGCACCTGTTTGCCTGTGTCCCGATCTGTGGACTGCATTTCCTTCCCAAGTACACAAGGTGACTTCCCCAAGATCTGCGCAAGGTGACTTCCGTGCAGAAGGGAAAGCTTAACTGTACCCCGATGGGAGGTGACAGCCAGGGTCATTATCCTTAACCATGTTAGACTGATGGTTTTCAGTTCAGGGAGAGACAGAATTTATGGAGAAGTTAAACTGCTGAACCAATTAAAATGCTGTGAATGTCCTTACAGAACTACTTAGTCTCAGGCTAAAAACTACTTGTTTGCCCCCTGCTAGGTAATTGGATCCCATAGGGGGAAACCCGAGGCTGTTAGGATTTCTGAGCATCCACACTTGAGCAGTGCAGTGTGCAGCAGTGGCAGTGGAAGGCCCCGTGTCCCCTTGTGCCTCGCACTTGTGGTGAGGTGTGTGGCAAGGCTGGGGTCTCCAAAGGCACATAGAGACGGGTGCTGTGTTGCATACTGGTCGTGCATTCAGGCACGTTTTGGTAGATGATTTGGCCTCCATGGCTCCAAGGCCAGTGGCACAGTTGGGCCACAGGGCTGAAGCTCCAGCTGTCTGTCCAGCTACAGAGCAGGGGTTTCCTCCCTGGGCTCTCTGCCGGTGAGTGGGCAGCTCCTCCCACTCACCTACTTCCCAGGTAGTCTTCACCCTGCTGGCCCATGGCACTGACCATGGGGTTGGCAGTGGTAGGAAGAAGGCTGGCATCCCTTGTGCAGACCAAGCAGGCAGCCCTGCCTTGTGGCTCTATCTAGTGATCACTGCAACATGGGGTGAGGCTGGCATCTGGAAACCAAAAGGAACGATAACCGAATTCAGTCGATTCCCTTTGTCTCCTCTCTGCTCTGCTGCTTTCAGAGGAGGCCTGGGCAAGCATGGGCCAGTGGGCCTGGCCAGGCTATGAGGGTGGCGGTGGCGGTGGCGGTGGGAGAGACTGCTCGTTAACCCAGAACTAAAATAGACACTGACTCCATTTTCAAACCCCAAAGGCGGCAGAGCCACAGTGGGATGCTACCAGCTTGGGCAGAATGTCTGTAACTCAAAACAGCTGCTACTTTCTCTCTTCTGCCTCGGCCCCCTCCCTCCCCTCCCCACAAAGCTGGCGAGGTGCCTGTTGTTCCTTAAAAAAGTGTTGGAAATCCAAACTTGAGTACAGGCTGAGTCTGTGTTCCTCTGCTCTGCTGTGTTTCAAATTAACAAAGTGTTGGCCTCAAGCAAAAGGAAGGCACCAAGCCACCAGCAGAGACTCCAGCTCTCCGGGTCAAGCGTTGTCGGCAGTCCTTTCTGTGAGGTTCCCAGAAGGGGGCAGAGGCCGGGAAGGGAACCACACGAAGCCGGCAGATGCCGGCACCTGGAGTGAGGGCTGTGTCCACGGAGCAGGTGTAGCAGGGTGTGGCAGCGCATGCCTGCAATCCCAGCTGTTTGGGGAGGTTGAGGCAGGAAGATTCCAACTTCCAGGTCAACCTGGGCAACTTAGCAAGACTGTATCTCAAAATAAAATTTAAAAAGTGCTAGGAATGTAGCTCTGACAAATGTGAAGCCCTGGACTCAAGTTTCAGTACTTCCCCCCTCCCCCCCAAAAAATCACATACCCAGTGAATGTCTCTGTGTGGGTGGGTGTTGGACATGGGAGGTCTTGCTCACTTGTTAGATTCGAGGAAAGAGGTAAGCTGTGCACTGCTAGGAGGTCCAGCCAGGCCAGCAGCAGTAGCAGCAGCATTGAGCCCTGCCATCTTTTGAAATCTTCTATGGCCCATTTTAAAAACTGTCACAGAGGCTGGGGGTGGGCGAAGCTCCATGGTAGAGCATGTGTGCACCATGTGTGAGGCCCTGGGTCTCAGCCCCTTGCAGAAAAGAAACAAGTAGTATTAACGCTTTAGGTGATTATCGTACCACAGTAGTCAAAATAGACCATCAACATGCATGGTACGTAAAGTGTCAGTGATGCTAAGTTTTACGTTCTTGCTCACATGGGCCTTGAATGCCAATTCATGTGGCCCTCACAGACTCTCTTGTCACAAGCTCAGCAGCCCACAGATGGGCTGGGTGGTGACCCCAGTGTTCTGAGGGGGTGACTGTTCCCCTGGCATCAGCTGAGAGGGCAGAAGCCGGGGTCACTCTGTTGATGAAGCAGCTGCCAGAGGCAGGACTTGAGTTACTGTATAATCTTAGGTGGCTTTTCAATTAAAGGAGATCAGGTAATAAGTAATTTTAACACTATTTCAGTTAAAATGTACCCAGCATTTTGAGCCAGAGGCCTCTGGCTGCTCAGAAGGCAGCAAGGGAAATCCAGGGTGAAGGGGCGCTTACCTCTGGCCAGGCCCAGGGGTTGCTGTGCATCAAGCACCTGCTGCAAATCCCACTCCCAGGCTGCGCGCTTGTTGTGTTCACTCTGGTTTGAGGCCCCTTGCTTAGGGCAGGGTCACCTCCCAGGTGATTCTAATGCTTGACTCGGTGCCCTCCATTCCTCATTAGGAACTAGCACAGGGGAAACCCTGGGAGTCTGGCCCTGGTGAACTGGCTCATGGAGATGCTAGGACCTTCTCTCTGCTCATAGTTGGCCATTCTGAGGGACCTTGAGCTCCCTTCTCTGCACGTCCTGCACCCGTAGAGAATCCTTGACATTCCCCACATGGCCTTGGCCTCGCACTTGGCAAATATCATCCTTAACCAGGACAGCTCTGTTAGTGCCCAACTCAGGACTCAGCCATGGGGAAGCACACTTCAGTTGACAGCAGCATCCAGGGATGGCGGGCAGAGGTCCCAGGGGAGAATGCCAGCTCACCTGGCACCTGTGCCCACTCCCTAGCTTCCCCCTTGAAGCTCCTAAAACTCTATGCCCCTCTTCATGATCCTCACCAGCCCGGCAGGTTCTTAGGGTGCAGGGCAGCAAGGCCTCCCAGCCAGAGCAGTCACAGAGCAGTCACCACTGCTCACAGCAACTGGGAGAGATTAGTGCAGCTGTGGGTGTCAGTTCCCTGCACTGGCCAGGATGGGCGGGAGGGTGGGCTGAGGGGCAGGAATGTCTGCACCGGGTGGGGCTCCGAGGAGGGATTGTTTGCACTCACTCCTCCTGGCTCTGGAGATAGAGCAAGAAAAATGAAGCATGAAATCCCTTTTAAAAGGAATGCCGGTCTCTCAATTAAAACACTATAATGAGTGAGGGATTCGGTGTCTCGGCAAGCGGCCTACGAGCCGCAGCCTCCTGGCAGGTGTATTTCTCAGGTTTTGCCGAGCAGTGCACCGCTGGGAGTGGGAGTGGGAGTGGCAGTCGGGAATGCACTTGGCTGAGCCGGTGTCCGGCCACGAAGGATGCGATGCAGGTCATGTAAGGAGCTGCGTGTCTGTACATAGGCACCCTACCCCGACCTGCTGCCTGGCATCTCTGTGACCTCAGGCGGTGGAGGCTTGGTCTGCCCATCCAGAAAATAGATTCAAAGACTTTTGAGAATAAAGGGGGTTCATCCAGCCCTGGAATTTTAAGCAATACTAAATGAGCTTTTCTTCTGATACTGTTATTTAGATCACATCTCTTTTTCACTGTTTTGAGCCTTCCACCATTTGCAGGGTTGACGTGGCCCTTGGTTAACCCATTGCAGGGAGATGCAGGAGTCCAGTTCCCAGGCTTCCCCCAAGTCCTGCCGACACACAGAAGACATGAGAGTAGTGTGTCCTTTACTCTTTATTTTTACAAAAACCATATTCATCAAGCTCTACTTTTGTCAGGATTGGGAAACTGAGTGCTATTTCAGCTTGATCTGAGTCCTGTCCTCCCCCAGCCTCGCGTTTCACAATCCTGGCAAAATGCGCCGGAGGCCGATGGAGCTTGAAGGGACCTGACGTCTTTAAGATTAGGGCAACACATCGTTTCATTAGGTCACTGGGGAGCCCTGGGGGTCTAAAGAAATGAGTTTCCTAATGTTTGAAAGTTGCCAGTGTCATCTTTTGAAAATACACTTCATGTAGTTAAAAAAAAAAGTAACCCTTTCTTGCTGATTAGAGCTGGGGAGACAGCGAAGTCCACAGTGGTGAACCTCATGGCGCTCTGCAGTGCAGGGAAGCTGCATGGGGAGCCCTGAGTGTTTCACCTCTTTAGGCCGGCTCCTGTGTTAAGCTTTTTCTGTTGCCTTCAGGACTTTCATCTTGTTCTGGAGAGTAAAGTTACCCAATGAAAAAAGTATTCCTGTCGCAGGCACAAGAGGGAGCTGATCCTAAAATTGTTCCGCCAGAAAGTTGCGGGGCCAGGGGGTAGATGTGGCACATGCCTGTAATCCCAGCTGCTTAGCGGGCAGGAACAGTGCAAGACCCTGTTTCAAAATTAAAAATAAAGAAAAAGGGGCCTGGAGTTTGACCCCTCTGTACAGCAACAAGAAAACACAAAAGCAGAGGGAGAAGGAGGAGGGGGAAGAGGGAGGAAAGCCAGGAGATCCTAAGGGTCTGTCTTTCCATGTCTGTGAACCATGCTGTTTGCACGGGTTGGCTCCGGCCCTGGGTGTGTACGCCCGTGCCCCCACCTCATCATGGAGCTTCCCGGGAGGGCACTGGGGAACCACTCCAGGTCGCAGCACTAGCACACAGTTGGCATTTCAGGGAGATGCTTCTAATGGTGACGGGTATCTCTGGTGCATGCCGTTTCGTGCCATGGGCTCTCTCAGACTGGTCCTTTCACCCTGCTCCAAGTGTCTGTACCATAGCAGCAGGTTTATCATGCTGCATTTCTACCCCAACCCAGCATGGAGCCATTTTCTTTGTTGTCCTTTGTTTTGTTTTGTTTCCTCAAACAGGATGTCGATATTAAGCCTTTTTTTTTTTTTTTTTTCGGTTCCGGGGATCAAACTCATGACCTTGTGCTTGCCAGGCAGGCGCTTATGCCACTGAGCTAAATCCCCGGCCCCTAAGCCACTTTCTTTAAAAAAAAAAAAAAAATGAATAAGAATAGATATCTCCTTCCAAGGTCATTTGCTGTCCAAGGATGGGTGTCTTGGTATCCTTCTGAGTAGGTATGCAGTGGCCCCTAGAACTTTTTTCCTCAGACTGAGACCTGAGTTTCAACAAAAACATTTGTTGCATTAAAATCTTCTGAGAATTGAAAGGGCAAAACATCATCTAGCAAATGTGTGTCTCGTTGACCTATGGGAGCTGGTTGGCTCTTCCACTGCCTTGGTGACCCCAGGCATGTGACCATGTGGTGGCTTGCAAGGTTGGTCTCTCTGTGGCTTGAGGACAGAATGGAAGTCACCAGCTGCTCTGGGCAGCAGGCTTCTGCTCTGCACCTTAGCACTAAGCTATTTCCAGCCTGGCCCGCGTGTGGTAGGACTGTGCTTGTCTGATTTTGGAGGAAGAGTGACAGGAGGTGTCATGGATGTCAGAGGAGGACCCTTTGTGTGTGTTCGTGTGCATGCATATGCAGTACTGAGGATTGAACCCAGGGCCTCTCACCTGTTAAGCAAACATTTTACCACTGAGCTGCACTGCAGCCCATACAACAAGCCTTAGTGTGGCAGGGACTTCTGTGGTTGTCCTGACAATAGGAAGGACTTCTAGGCTCAGGTGGAAGCTTTGTGATCACAGTGCCCATCCTGCTTCTATAACATTACATATCAGCAATCTCCATGAGACCTGTGGCTACCCCTCATGCCGCTGGGGAGTGTTTCCAGCCATGAGACCCCTCCAGCCCCAAACTTCTGTCTGTGTTTCACTCCCACCTAGTACTCCTTAGTGACTGTACAAGGGGTGCTGAGAGTGACTAGGAGAGAGGAGATAAGCCACGGACAGCTGCTGCCCCTCTGCTGTCCCCAGAGCCCCCCGAATCTGTGTACCCCAACACTACAGACCCCCCACTGCCTACTCCCAAGAACTATTGGAGTCCTCACCTAGCCTTGGGAGCAGCCCTGCTGGAGCAGGACTTGAGGTTGGGGGGCTGGGGTATCACGAGAGTGAGCAGTGGCCAAATCCGAGCCAGGATTCTCAAACAGATTTTTTACCCTACAGAAATTTAACTTGTGTGTGCTAGAATCTGGATGGTTTCTGGGTGGATCTGTGCACTGCGTTACACACAAAATGCTGTTTCTGCCAGCACAGTGCTTTGGAGCTCAGAGTACCAAGCCCAGGTCAGGCCAGGTGTCCATCTGTAACCATCATTGTAAACTGCCTGCCGGAAGGCTTTCCACTGACAAGATGTTGTTTTTGTTTTGTTTTTTTCTGAGAGTAATCTATTTCAATATGATTTTAAAATAAAGAGGAAGTTTTGTTTTTAGAAGGAGGTGTCAGTGGGGTTTCTTTAGCTTCCTTAGATCCTGCAAGAGACAGTGCCCCAAATATATGCGTCCTACTGACAGCAAACTCAGTTCCCCCTTGGGAAAATTACCCTCAGTTTCCAGTGTGGGGCCATCTCAGTTGTCAGAAAATGGAAAAGCAGCCTGTCAAGACTTGTAAAATTTTCCCCTGGCACACTGTCAAAATCTCTTGCAAAATGAAATTGACCTACAGCCCTCCCCTCTGTTGTGACCCTCTAATTGGAGTTCTAGCCCGTCTAAATATTTTGCAATCCTTCTCTCTAACGAGTCCCTGGCAAAATTGAGAAACCTCATAAATGGTGGTGCAGAGAGTTCAGGGACCCCCCCCTCCCCACCTGTTCCCCTAATGAAGCTTGACAAGCCCCAGCCAGGTGGCACCATCCCTCTGAGAGCTGGGCCTGTTGTGGGCTCTGCACCCTGTAACCTGGAGCACAGATTCTCAGTGGCCCCACTGTCCTTGGACTGCTCCTTAGAAACAAGGGTACAGAGCGTTCTTCCCAGGCCTTAGGAGGCCTGGCTGGGCCCAGCGTCTGCCCACGTCTCTGAGCGATGGATTTCCATGCTGGTTTTAAGGGCCGTCACCAGGTGTGGGGCAGGGAGGCAAGTGTTTTTCTGTGGGTGTTTCTCCCTTTTAACTGACGTGGCAGTAAGTTTTTCATTTCAA
Source organism: Hydrochoerus hydrochaeris (assembly GCA_004027455.1). Classification (NCBI taxonomy): domain Eukaryota; kingdom Metazoa; phylum Chordata; class Mammalia; order Rodentia; family Hydrochaeridae; genus Hydrochoerus; species Hydrochoerus hydrochaeris. The sequence continues at coordinate 114,326 of PVLA01005493.1, forward strand.
AGCAGAATGGGTGTTTTCAGAAGTGCAGTAGAAGCTGGATGTGGAAGTGCCTGCTTGTCATCCTAGCAACTCAGGAGGCTGGGACCTGGGTGGCACAGCAGAGACCCTGTCCAGGGAGCAGAGTAGACTGAGAATCCATAGAGATGGACATGCAAGGTGCGGATCTAGACCTCACCTTAGACATGGAGGCACCAGGCCTGTGTCAGGCTGGGAGGACGCATCACTCTCTGGGAGCTGAGGCTCCAGGGGGCTGGCAGGGAGAAGGAGGAGGTTAGAGCAGAGGCTCGGCAGAAGTGGCATGGGCTTCACCCCATACATCTCAAAATTAAACCAAAGTACTGGAGACCACGGGGAGGCTTCTGGAATAAAAAAGAAAGCACACACTGGAAATTAAAACCCCACCTTTCCTGCATTTTCATGTTTACTAACACGTGCCAGGAAATCAGGTTTTCCAGGTTTCATTTTCTCCTGGCAAGATGAAATAATTGTTAAATGTGGAATAGTGCCTTGGGGTTTCCAGGCATTTCATCATCTAGTGCTCACGTTGACCCCAGAGATCCCCATCCCAGGTGAGAAGTGCAGCAGGCATAGAAAGGGGACAAGTTACAACGGTGAGATCCTCTTGGGCAGGTTCTCTCCAGGGCCTCTCATGCACTTATAGCCACAGATGTCCTAGGGTCTAGTAGCTCGTTTTTCGGACTTGCCTCACCTTGAGGCGTCCCCAGGCATACTCACTTTAGGCCATTCCCAGGCCTGCCCTCCAGTAGGCCTGGGCCGGGCAAGGCATCTGCTCTCTGAAGAGGGTCACAAGGGCACTTTCCCCAGCATATTTAGGAGGTGTTTCCTAAGTTGTCCAAGGTCACACCACCCGCTGGCTTCTCCTGCCCCCGTGTCTGGGCCCTGTCCCAACACACGTGCACATACACTGCCCCTCAGCCCTCCCTGAGACACAGAACTTGCAAGTGGTGCTAGGGGACCTTGCCGAGTGTCACTGGGCACAGCTGCTGCGCATCTTCACCCCAAGGGCGCAGAGCAGGCTCAGGGCAGACACATCTCTCCAATCTTCTCAACCCAGGCTTGGTTGCGGCTGTGGGTGCGGGTGCCGCCCAGTTGACTCTCGCTGCTTGTATTGGTTGCATTCTGTGAAGTCACTGTAAACAGAATTAGCAAACACTGAGTCACTGGTCCCCAGGAAAGTGCAGACTAAGTTCCTTGGTGCTTCTCGTCTCCTTTCCATCAGCTGGTCAGCACATAGCTTGTTTTATTTATGTTTCTGACGTGCCTGCTTGCTCACTTGCTTGTTTGTTTTGGTTTCTTGAGACATGGTCTTGCTGTGCCATCCTGGCTGGCCTTGAACTCCCAGTCTCCCTGCCTCAGTGTTAAGGATTGCAGGCATGTGGTGCCATGCCCGGTTTTACCTTTCTGTGTAGGCACCTTTATTCATATGCTGTTGACTTGTTAACCAAGCTCACGGCCCACACTAGTGAAACACAAGCCTGAACAAAGCCTCTCTAATACAGGACTTCTCCGGACAGTACATCAGAACCCCTTGTGCTCAGGACACAGGACAGTATTCTGAGCTCAGCAGCCACCAGGGTCACAGTCCACTCCAAGGGTGCCACTTAGGGCTGGGGTGTGTTCCAGCCAAGAGAAGCCCTGCCCAGGGTGGCTGCGTCCATGCTGCTTCCCCACTTAACTCTGTCTGATCCTGAAGACTTGCACTGGGCACTGGGTAGAGGAATTGTTCCTATGGCAGGGAGTCTGTCCCCTAGGACACTCCCTGCCTTGGGAGGTACAAACCACGCCACCTGCACCCATGGCTCAAGCACTTCCAGCCCCTAAGGCCTTCTGGGTTGTCTGAATTTATCCCTTCCCTGGGCTTGGCCACAGCTGGGGAACTCATCAGATTGCCCCCCGGAAAAAGTCTGTGTTTTACATGGTCCCTGAAAGCTGCTGTTCTAAATGTAGTTGTATGATGACAGGAATCTCACCGGAGAGGTGTCCCATTCACAGAGGGCAGGAACACCGTGGCCATACGATAGGGCTGTGTTCTGCTGTGCCCCACCACGGCAGGATAAAGCAGCACACACCGGACGCTCCTGCCTTTCAGCACTTCAGCAAAGTGATTTCATTATTATCTCTTTATTCCCAGAGAAGAATCTCAGAATCCAAACCAGTTTCCATTAAAGAGTGTGCAGTGTAGATGGTGTGTGTTGCCTTACCTCTCCAGAAAGCAGTGGGAAGGGAGAAGGCTACACATGGAGGATGCTTGGTACACGGGGCTCCCACCCTCCAGGCAGAGTGCCTGATCTGCCCTGCCTGAGCCGAGCCCAAGGACAGCAGGCTGGTGTGAACCAGGAATTTTAATAGCCACTCTACACAGATCTGGTGGCTTTATTTAGAGCAGGTCCAGGCACATTGATAACATGAATCCTGCATCATTTTTCAGTGGTTCTCATCAAAGACTAGAGGCTGGCACCGATAGGTAAAGTAGAGACTGTTTTATCGAACAGCGTTTACGTCACCTCTGTGGTCCAGAACATTTCAGGATGCCAAAGGCCATCTCTAAATGGAGGGTCATGACATCTAGGTAGAGGTCATTTGTGGGAGTCTCTCAAGGAAAGGACACAGCCGTGGGATAGGTGAGCACAGGAGCAGGGACTCAGCCTTTGCTTTCTCCCACCTATCACACCAAGAAGCATCATTGAGCCTCAGTGTTTTCATCCTCAGATGACACTGGTGACACCCACCCACCTGCCACCACTGTGTACATGGCCATGACAGGGCCTCGTGCTCACTGTGGTTCAGGATGTGGGAAGTCACTCGCTGGGTTTAGGGGCGCACACCTGGGGTCCCATACTCAGGAGGCTGTGTGGCAAGAAGATTGCTGTGAGTGCCAGGCCAGCCTGGGCTACAGGGTGAGTTCAAAGCCAGCCTCCACTACATAGCACGACCCTGCCTCAAAAAAAAAACCTCAACAACAAAAAATATGGGGCGCGCAGATGGTTTTCAGGTAATGACAGTAACAGTGCCAGAACTGAATGCACAGGGATGGTATTTGCTACTGATTCAGGCAGGTCATTTAATTCTTTCACCTGTGTCAGGGGCCTGTGTGTTGCCTGTCACTGTAGGTGCTACAGCAGTGTCTGCTTTGTTGCCATTTAAACATTTACAGTCACTGAGTCCAGTGAGTGGGGGGAGGAGGAAACCTCTGGTAGCACAGGGCAGGTCACAGCGCCAGTCTGTGGTGGTGCCTGCGGGTCCCAGCTCCCTTTCTTTTACCTTTGGTCCTAGGCACCTCTCTTACTGTCTGCCAAGGTCCGGTGTCCAGAGTTGGCAGAGCATCATTCACAGCATGAATTAAAAGGCAGCGTGTTTGGTGCTGCCGGAGCATAGCGGCTTCCTGCTGTCCAGGGAAATGAAGCCATGGTGCTAAGCTAAGGGCAGGTGGAAACCCAGCCGAGCCTCCTTCTTGAATCTTCATCTCCCCCTTGTCCTAGATGTGACATTTGCTGTGTCACCTTCCGAACACATCGAGGGCTGCTACGCCACAATGCACTTGTCCACAAGCAGCTTCCCCGGGACTCGATGGGAAGACCTTTCATCCAGAACAACCCTTCAATTCCTGCGGGCTTCCACGACCTAGGATTCACAGACTTCTCCTGCAGGAAGTTCCCTCGTATTTCTCAGGTATTCCAGCTGGCTCACGGCCACTCAGATGGACTGAACTCCCTCACCCTGAAGTTCCCTTTCCTTAAGATGTTATCCATTGAATTTTATCTTTTTTATAACCTCCTTTCTCTTAAAATTCAACTTGGAGCCAGACATGGTGGCACATACCTATAATCCCAGTACCCTGAAAGGCTGAGGCAGACAGATCATGAGTTTGAGCACAGCTTGGGCAACCTAGTAAGACCCTGTCTCCAAATTTTCTTTAAAATGGGCTAGGGATATAGCTCAGGAGCACAATGCCTGCCTGACAAGTGAGAAGCCCAAGCTCGATTCCTGGTACCAAATTTTTTAAAAAATTTTTTTTAAAGGACCAAGGACATAGATCAGTGTGAAGACTCTGGGTTCAATCTCCAGGACAAAAAATATTAAAAATTTAAAAACACCCACTTGGCCCTTTCTGTCTCCCTTGGGTGTCAGGTGGGGAGAATGGGCCCTTTCTGTCTCCCTTGGGGGTCAGGTTGGGAGAATGGGCCCTTTCTGTCTCCCTTGGGGGTCAGGTTGGGAGAATGGGCCCTTTCTGTCTCCCTTGGGAGTCAGGTTGGGAGAATGGGTGGCATGGGTCTGGTTCATCAGTGCTTTTTGCTCAGTCTTGGCATTTGGGAGCTAGAGTGAATTGTTTACCACCTGCTACAGTAATTTGAATTCATATGTTTTAATCTTTCATTAGTATCTGCATGCATATTTCTGGTGTTGCAGTGTCTGTTAAAGGAGCCAGTTTGGAGGCTGGGGGCGTAGAGTGATAGAGCCCCAGGTTCCATCCCCAGTACTACCACCACCCCCAAAAGAAAAGATTTGAGTCATTTTCTGTTTGAACAAGAAAAGAACCATCCTTGTTGTCTGCTCACAAAGACCCTGCTAAAAATGCTTTGAAATTGTCTTTCCAGTTTGTATAGTTGACATAAACGCACAAGCTTCACGTGTGTGGATTTTCCTACATGTATAGATCCATGAATCACAGGCACCACCAGCCAGCCGTCTCCTGCCCATCCCCGGCAGCATTCCCTCCCCTCCCCTCACTCACCAAGGGAGCGGTTCTCCCCCCTCTGTCACCATCAACGATGTCACACACCCATTTCTAAAAGGAAGCACTGTGCCTCCGTGGCGTGGCCAGGTTAGCCCCCTGCACTGTGGGGCCAGGAGGACATGGTTTCTTCCATGCTTCCTGGTCTCACTGCTTCATCCCCGAGGCAGTGATCAGGAGGGTCGGTCCTCTGCTGGTACATTAACAGAGAACGGCTGCACGCTGGCGCAGCTGTACCACAGATGCTTCCCTTTAATGCTTCTGTTTAAACCTTCGCCTTTATTTCCTGCTTCTGCCCTCTGGTTCCCCGCAGGCCTGGTGTGAGACAAACCTGCGGAGGTGCATCAGCGAGCAGCACCGCTTTATCTGTGACACCTGTGACAAGGCATTCCCCATGCTTTCTTCACTTGCTCTGCACAAGCAGACCCATGTCACCGTGGACCAGGGCCAGGAGAAGCTGCAGGCTGACGTCCTCGCCAGCGACGCCCTGGAGCAGAAGGTCTTTCTGGCCTTGCTGGGCTTGCAGCACACCAAAGACGTCAGGCCCGTGCCCGCTGAGGAGCCCCTGCCAGAGGATAACCAAGCGATACAGCTCCAGACACTCAAGGGTCCTCTACCTCAGGATGCCGGCTGCGCCAACATGCTGAGCCTGTCTCCTTTTGAAGCTGCCTCCCTAGGCAGTTCCCTCGCTGTGCTCCCAGCCACCAAGGAGGGCATAAGGCATCTGTCTCTGCAGCCCTTTCAGAAGGGCTTCATCATCCAGCCAGACAGCAGCATCGTGGTCAAGCCCATCTCTGGGGAGTCAGCCCTCGAGCTGGCGGACATCCAGCAGATCCTGAAGATGGCAGCGTCTGCACCCCCACAGATCAGCCTCCCCCCACTCTCCAAGGCCCCCGCCACCCCACTACAGGCGATTTTCAAACACATGCCCCCCCTGAAGCCAAAGCCCCTGGTCACGCCCCGCACAGTGGTGTCTACTTCCACGCCCCCGCCGCTCATCAATGCGCAGCAGGCCTCCCCGGGCTGCATCAGCCCCAGCCTCCCACCGCCGCCACTGAAGCTCCTGAAGGGCTCGGTGGAGGCAGCCGCCACTGCCCGCCTGCTGCAGTCCAAGTCTGGGGCGCAGCCAAACTCAGCCCCACAGCTCTTCCTGCAGCAGCCGCATGCAGAGCTGCCAGGCCAGCCCGAGATGAAGACGCAGCTCGAACAGGACAGCATCATCGAGGCCCTGCTGCCGTTGAGCATGGAGACCAAGATCAAGCAGGAGATCACAGAGGGTGACCTCAAGGCCATCATGACAGGCCCCACCGGCAAGAAGGCCCCCGCCATGCGCAAGGTGCTCTACCCCTGCCGCTTCTGCAACCAGGTGTTCGCCTTCTCAGGGGTCCTGCGTGCACATGTGCGCTCGCACCTGGGCATCTCCCCCTACCAGTGCAACATCTGTGACTACATCGCAGCCGACAAGGCCGCGCTCATCCGCCACCTGCGCACACACAGCGGCGAGCGGCCCTACATCTGCAAGATCTGCCACTACCCCTTCACTGTCAAGGCCAACTGTGAGCGGCACCTGCGCAAGAAGCACCTCAAGGCCACGCGCAAAGACATTGAAAAGAACATTGAGTACGTGACCAGCAGCGCGGCCGAGCTGGTGGACGCCTTCTGTGCGCCCGACACTGTGTGCCGGCTGTGCGGCGAGGACCTGAAGCACTACCGCGCCCTGCGCATCCACATGCGCACGCACTGCGGCCGCGGCCCAGCCGGCTGCCACAAGACACGCAAGCCCTTCGAGTGCAAGGAGTGCGGTGCCACCTTCACCGCCAAGCGCAACTGTGTCCACCACATCCTCAAGCAGCATCTGCACGTGCCCGAGCAGGACATCGAGAGCCACGTGCTGGCGACGGGTAGCACTGAGGCCCCGGGGCGAGGGGACGAGGGCGGCTGTGTGGCCTTTGGAGACTGCAAGCCCCTCGCTGCCTTCTTGGAGCCCCACAATGGCTTTCTGCACGGGGGCTCTACCCAGCCGCCCCCTCCCCACGTGGCGGTCAAGCTGGAACCGGCCAGCAGCTTCACACTGGACTTTAACGAGCCCCTGGACTTCTCTCAGAAGGGCCTGGCGCTGGTGCAGGTAAAGCAGGAGAGCGTGTCCTTCCTGAGCCCTTCCTCCCTGACCCCCTATGACTGCTCCATGGAGCCCATCGACCTGTCCATCCCCAAGAACTGCAGGAAAGGAGACCAGGACGCAGCTGCTCCCGGGGAAGCCAAGAAGCTGGAGCAGGAACCAGGAAGCCCTGAGCAGCCGGCTTCCTGTCTGCCACCTTGCTCCACCCTGCCGCCAACTTTGGGGCCCAGTGGGATCCTGGACAGCCCCACTGCTGCTGTGGTAGCAGCCACCACGGCCACCTCCCTGGACCCCCATCCCCAGCACCTCCAGGGCTCTGTGCAGCTGACTGTACCCATCTACTCCTCAGCCCTGGTCAGCAGCCCTCCCATCCTGGGCAGCTCTGCCCTCCTGAGCAGCCCAGCATTGCTGCGGCCCCTGCGGCCCAAGCCCCCACTTCTCTTGCCAAAGCCCCCAGTGACGGAAGAGCTACCCCCACTGGCCTCCATCGCCCAGATCATCTCATCTGTGTCCTCAGCCCCCACCCTGCTGAAAACCACCAAGGTGGCCAACTCAGGGCCCTTGAACTCCAGCAGTAGTGGGGCAGCTGTGGACAGCTTAGGAGGTGCCGTCCCCAGAGCTGCTGCTACCCCCACTGACGTCACAAGCCCAAAGGAGTCCGGGGAGCTGCCCCCTGTGGCCAGCAGCCCAGAAGCAGCTTCCCCCACTGAGCAGGGCCTGGCCAACTTCTCCAAGAAGCGGGGCCGAAAGAAGGTGATAAGAAGCCAGCCCTGTGCCCACAGCAGTGGGGTGGACCTGGACTCCAGCGGGGAGTTTGCCAGCATCGAGAAGATGCTGGCCACCACAGACACCAACAAGTTCAGCCCATTTCTGCAGAGTGCGGAAGACGACACTCAGGAGGATGGGGCTGGGGGCGCGGCTGACCCCCAAGGGCCCAGTGACGAGGAGCAGGGCGGGCCACCTGAGGACAAGCTGCTGAGAGCAAAGCGGAACTCCTACGCCAGCTGCCTACAGAAGATCAGCTGTCCCCACTGTCCCCGGGTCTTTCCGTGGGCCAGCTCCCTGCAGAGGCACATGCTCACACACACTGGTAAGAGGCCTGCTTCCTTAGGGTGCACTGAGCCAGGCAGGGGAGGGGAGCATAGAGCTGCAAGGAGCGGGGCCCACATATTCTGGCTTCTCTGAGTCTTGGAGCCTGGGGATGCTGTGATTTCCCCCACGCTCATCGCACCACGCTGACCTGTGATCTGAGCCCCAGGGCGAGGTGCTTGCAGGCAAAAGCCGTCCTCGCCTGAGGGTCCTTTGCACCCCACTCCCTACACACAGCCCTCCCCGCCCCCTCCCAAGGCCCCAGATCTCCTTCCAGATTAGGGGGGGTGTGCCAGAGAAGTGGGACTTCAAACTGTCTTGGGGTCAGAGCAGCTTTTTAAATTCCAAACATGGTAAAGTTCTTTTGGCCACCTGTACCTTGGCAAGGGGAAATACCGAAAATGTAACGCTGGCTGTGTTGTTTCAGTTCACCAAGCCGGGTGCGCATCCGTTTATTTTGAAAATCGGTAATGGATTATGGTAGAAATGTCTTTATTTACGCTAGTATCGTCAACTCTTTCAGAGAAACCCTCCCCGTAATGACTGATAGCCTAAATAATGTAATTAAATTTAAAATGATGTATCAAAAGTACTTTTCAGGTATTAGTTTCTGTAAGTTGAGTTTCAAAGATAAATTTAGCAAGTAAAATGTTGTCAATAATTTTATGTCAGTGCACACCATGCATTTTAATTACAATTTTGTCAGTATTCTCACAGGGTTTACATCATTGTACTAAGTCACTGGAGTAAGATCTCTCCTGTCTGGAGTTTATGACCCAAATATTAACAGATAAGACTAGGAACCAAGTGGTGCTGTCCACATAGTGCAGCTCTGCCGCAGGAAATGAAAATGCGGTCACAGTTCAATTCGGAACTCAGATAACAAGCACCTTGTTGTAAGTCCTCTCCATGAGGTGTCTGGGAAGGACTAAATGTTACTTGTTGCCAGCCCGAGGTCAGTGTGGTGGGTGCCCCATTTTGCTTGATAAGTAAAAAACATAGCCTCCCTTGGCCCGGCAGGGCTGTGGCATGTGAGTAGGAGCCCAAGAGCCCCCGGCTTGGCCAGGCCATGTCCACCAATGAGGGGGAGGAGCTGGTGGGACCTGGGCAGGGCAGGAAGCATGAACTGCGGGTCATGGCTGGGAGGCCAGGGGCTCGGTCCACCACCCCAGGGCCAGAGGTTGCCGCCCAGCTGGGGCATCCGCTCCTGGTGGTGAAAAGCCTGGACCCCAGGAAGTCAGTGGTCCAGGTCCCTGAAGCACAGGCCACTTTTTCAGACTCCTTTTCTTTCCACTGAAATAATTTAAATCCAACCAGGCTAGCAGTGCCCAGGAAGATAGTGGTTCCAAGATAGCGCCTCACCTGGCAGGGTCTTTTGCTGCCCTTTTGGTTGCCTGCAGCATCTTTGGGGAAATAGTTCTATCACCACTTCTCACCCACAGATCCGCTTGGCCCGGGCCTTCCTCCCCTCCGCTCCTCCCAGCCACAGTCCCTGGCCCTCCCGGTCCCTCCTCCAGCTTGTTCTGGGCTGTGTACAATTCCTTCTACCCGGCCACATAGCCTCGGGAGCTTCTGTTCCCAGCAAGCTGACGGTCTCCTCTTCCTTTCAAGTGCCAGGCTGGAGTCTTGCCAGCACCTGATGCACGTTACCTGTGTGGTCCAGTTGGGGTTTCCTGGCTCTGGGGTGCCTGAGGAGTGTCACTGGTTTAGAATTCGGTGGCCTCCAGACCCAAGCAAGGTGAGCAGGAGGCCTCCTCATGCCAGGTGGAGCAGTGTGACACCAGCATACTGTGCTGCCACCTTTTTGTGGATACGGGACCCAGGTAGACTGCGGGCCTGCTCCCTGCAGCCTGTCCCGTCTGCTTTGTGGCAAGAGCCTTTCAGAGCCGAGGCTTGCAGCAGTCCTGACCTTACCACACGGGCCTCCAGGCCTCGGCAGGCCAAGCTGCACCCCCCGGGGGGTGGGGGGGAGACTCCCTGCAGCAGCTGAGATCAGGGAGCCGTGGGCCTCTCTGAGGCTTCCTTTGTCCTCTCACATCCGAGTCCAGAAGAGTGGGAAGCAGTGGAGGACCAGGCGAGCACAGCTGAGTCCCAGTACTGTTCGCTTGGGTCTTAGGTGGCCCAGGACTGGTTCCATTAGCTTCCTTTGTCGGGCACCACAGTCTGGCCTTTTTTTTAAAATGGGGATTGAATTCTGGGCTTTTGAACTGAGCCACGTCCCCAGCTAATTTTTATCCAGAGGCAAGGACAAGCTGAGCACTGACTTCCCCAGGCAAGCCTCCTAAGCCTCCTGCCCTCAGAGTGCTGGGGTTGCCGCCATGGTCCAGCCTGTGAAGTGTGGTTCACATCTAGTGGGAGCTTCCCCCAGGAGACTGAGGCGGAGGCAGGGGAGTCACTTGAGGCCAGCCTGGGCAAATGAGTTACGGGTCTCTACCTCAAAAGGAAACGATAGCTCAGTTCCAGCCAGCAGCCTCCAGCAACATCGGGTCTGCTGCAGGAGTTACGCCAGCCACCTATACCCTACAGCTCAGCTGCTGCACTCTCAGCAAGCGCAGTCGCCCTGCATCTCTGTGCTGTCCCACACTCGGCCCCAGGCCACCACTGCACAGGGCAGCAGGAGGCCAGAGGCCAGGGGTGTGGCAGAGTGCTCGGTGCAGCCCTCCTTCCTGGCACGGGGTCTCGGAACTTATCTGAGGAGGAAGCCGCCCTGGGTTGTCTGTCATCGTTCACGTCCCCTGGCAGGGTCTCCACATGCCTGCCTCCCTCCTGCCCCCGGGCATCCCAGCCCCAGTTTCCCTGTTGGTGGGGTCGGCTCAGGGGGATGAGAGTGCGCTGTTCCTGCCTGGACTCCTCTCTCATGAACATCTTGTTCTGTGTCCCTCGAAGCTCTGGTCTCATCTTCTGGCCTCCTTCCCTCAGTTCCCTTCCTGTCCCTCAGAGGTAGGGCAAGGCCTCAGGACATTTCAAGTCCCCACTGGCACTGACATTCTGGATCCCCTGGCTGGCCTGCTTTCATGCGGGTACCTGGAGCTCCTTTTCTTTGCTGACTTGGGGGTCTCCCCCCACCCCCCACCTACTTCTAACAGGAAATCAAATTCAGATTTTAAATAAGAACCAGTGTGGTGACTCATGCCTGTAACCCCAGCTATATAAGGAGACTGAAGCAGGAGGATCACAGTTGAAGGCTTCCCAGAACAACTTAACAAGATCTTGCATCAGAATAAAATCTTAAAAGGGCTTGGAGTATAGCTCAATGGTAGGATGCCTACCTAGCATGTATGTGGCCCTGGGTTCAATCCCCAGTGCCACACAAAAAACACTGAAATTAGTAAGCTGTCCTTGTGTAAGTATGGAAAGCACCTTGGATACCTGCTGTATTTTATTTGGCTGCTTTTAATTTTCTTAAGCCCAGCCCTGTGTATACCTCTGCAGACATGGGAGAGGAGGAAATACCAAAAGGAGGACACCTTCACCTTGAGGGGGAGGAGTGGCAAGGGGAGCTGGCCTGCACCCCTCACCCCCCAGCTGTGAGCGAGCACAGGCGTTCCCAGGGCCGTGCGCAGGGCTTGCCAGGAGAGACCTTTATCCCAGGCTGACTCTCAAGCTAGCTGCTCTCCTGAGGCTGGGGCTCGGTAGGACCAGGGCTCAGAGGCCACTTGTGGTCCCAGGTGCCCCTTCCTGAGCAGTAGCCTGGGCCGTTCCACTTAATAAAGGCAACCAGCCCTGGAGGCTGAGATCCACTGTTGAAATAGTGAAATAGCTTTGCCACGAAGCGTGGGCCCCCCATGACTGCTGACCACCACATCACTGTGGGTCCTTCCCGGCCACCGTCGTCCCTGTGTTTAGCACTGTCTTCATCCAGCCCGTGGTGAAGGCGAAGCACTGGCCAGTGTGAAAGACATGCAAGAGAGAAGCGAGAAGCTGCCGTTTCCTCCAAAATCAAGAACCCTAGCACAAGGGCTGCTGCTCCTTCTTGCTGGGAGTCAGGGTGCCCGGGGTACAACCCTGGGTTCCTGCCCCTGAGCCACATGAAGCCCAGCTGTGCTCTCGAGCAGCTGCAGGGGAGGCCCAGACCCTCATCTAGGGGTCTTTCAGCTCAGGAGGAGGCAGAGCCCGCGTGTGCAATGGCACCGCCATGCCCCTCCGGTCACGATAGCTGCTTCCCAGAGTCATGCAGCTGGACAGTGCAAGCAGTGCTCCTCCTCCCCTCCCTTGGGGAACCGGCTGCCCTGTGGCTTACGACCTGGCACTAGGCCTTGCCAGGCCCCACAAGCATCTGACCTTGGCCTTTGTGGAGGCCCAAGGCCCCGGAAGCCATGTCTGCAGGGAGCTGTGCTGTGACTGCCCACCGCTTCTTTTGGTTTTTGAGACAGAGGCTCACTGTGTAGTTCGTGTAGCACAAGCAGGCCTCAAACTCAGTGACCCTCCTGCCTCAGCCTCCTGAGTGCCATTGCATGCCACCACGCCTGCCCTGTCTGCCAGTTCTGGACTCACATGTTCCACTCTGGCATCCCCAAGAGTCTGAGGTAGCAGACCCAGGCCACTTGATGCCTTTCCCTGTGAAATCAGAAGCTGGGACCTAGGGTCTGGTGGCCAGCAGTATAGCAGATGATGTGCCACCACCTTCTCTGTCCTGAGAGCACTGACCCCTTTCCTCCCCTGCCCTTCCTGCTTCTCTTGCCCTCCTCGTCTTCCTCTTCCTCTTGCCATTCCCACACTCCCCGCTCCCCGCTCCCCTCCCCACCATCCCCCGGCCCGTCCCTCTCGTCCACTCTACTCCACACCCCACCTGTCCATCCACACAAACCCAGGATAAGTTGTGTTTTGAAATAACCACCTTTGCAGTATGAAAAGAATCCAAGTACAAGGAGAAAGTGGTCAGGGCCAGACAGAAAACCACCTGGGAAGAAGGAGAGGAGAGGGGAAGAGGGCCTTCACCCCTCAGGGCCGACAGCCCCTCGCACAGCAGTGCATCCTTGGAGCAGAGTCCCCGGGGAGTGGTCGGTGCAAGGTGATGCATTGGTTACTTGCTCATCACTGGACCAGAGCCCAGTGTGCAAGCAGGAGCCCTGCGTGAAGCCCTATCCGCCCGCTGCTGGGCGGAGGTCCCTGCAGGCCGTCCCAGCAGCCAGTGGTAGTCGGGAAGTCGGGGTGCTTGTGTCTGTCCCCCACGGGCAGCTGTGACCACCTGGTCCATGCCAGGTCAAGCAGGGGCTCCCTGGCTGCTCCACAGGGCCCCTCTGGGCTCAGGATCCCCCAGGCCACCTGCTTCCCGGCACACGTGACCAGGCACCGCTTGGGCCTGGCACTTGTCTCCCCTTCACGGTCAGATTGGGTGGTGTCTCACCACACTCTGAGACCCTCCGCCTCCTTGTGGTCACCATTTAATGCATTTCCATTATAATACCATTGTGTCACTTCAAATATGTTACCTTGGTTTCAGTGTTAATTTTCTTTTAGTATTTTGAAGACAAAAACTCACTTTATTCCACTTGAGGGAAAATTACCCAGTCATTGGTGTTTCATTTTGTTCTGTTTTGTTTTGTTTTTGTTTCGTTTTGTTTTAAATGTGTTTTGTTTCTTTTCTTAAAAGGAAAGGGCGGAAGAGAGGGAAGCAAATGCCAGTAACCCCGGGAGAATAAATCAGAAGCGACTTTCCTTTTGCGCTGTGATAGAAAGCCAGATAAATGTATATTTTTTTTCCTGCTTCAGGTCAGAAACCTTTCCCTTGTCAAAAATGCGATGCCTTCTTTTCTACCAAATCTAACTGTGAACGCCACCAGTTGCGCAAACATGGAGTTACCGCCTGCTCCCCGAGAAGAAACGGGCTTATCCCCCCCAGAGAGAGTGATGTTGGACCCCATGATAGCACAGGTAGTGCCCAGCCAACAGACAACCCCAGCTGCGCTAGGAGCTCACTAGAGCCCATAGCCAGCCCCGGGCCCCGCCGCCACTGCCTGTTCCCTGCTCCTGTACTGCTTCCTGGGCCCAGCCCAGAGAGGGCCAGTCCAGGCTGGGAGCCTCACCCCAGGTCAGCTCAGCCTAGACACAGCAGACTGACCTAGCCTCGGCCGGTGAGGTGTGCCGCCAGCAGTAGCCGCCCTGTCCCAGGTGCAGGAGGCGGGAGGTGCCGGGCGGGCGAGTGGTCCTACCTCTCAGCATCAAGCCCCTGAGGATCGGGGCACCGGAAGGGTTTGGAGCGCCAGGGCCTTGAGCACCCAAGAGCAGGGAGGGGCCCTTGGGGATGCCAGGGTGTTGCAGGAAATTAGGGTGCTGAGCCCTTGCTGGGCAGGAACAGCACAGGGTGTTTTTCTTTCCAGCACCTTTTCCCAGTGTAAAACTGTGTCCTTGTTTAAAAACCACTCTGCATGTCCTCTCTTTAATCACATCTCTGCTTGACCTGAATCCGGGTATTATTCTCCTGCGCTGTGCGCTTCCTCTCGCCAGCCCCTGCAGAGCAATTAACCACCGCCCTTCCCTCCCTCTGCCACCTTTTCGTTCTTTACAGCTTCTGTGTTTGCTCCTGTCCTCTATTCCTTTGTACGCTCCATTGTCTCTGACTGCTGGGGTGTGACACCCCCACCCCCAGAACAGTCCAGCCGACCAGACCAGGCAGGCACTCAATGTGCAAGGCCGTGGCAGGTGCTGGGATTGGTTCTGCTGATCTCAGAAACCTAGCACTTCCCTGCCGTAGTGTTCCTTGGCTTTTCTTCCCCGGACATGGCTGGGATGGGGGGCTGTGCAGGGTAGGAGTCAGTGTGAACAGAGGGACAGGCATTGACCCATTCCTGCCCCTTGTCCTAGCTCAGTGCCATGACCTGCTGATGGCAACCGGCGGCGTTTCCAGGAGCAGAACTGAGCCCAGACTCATGCCCCGCTATGGTGAGCCCCATGGAGGTGGCCCCGAGCTGCCCTCCCTCTGTGGGTCAGGCCCTGAAGTGGGTGCTGGCCCCTTTCCCTGGCTCCCGAGTCCACCCGAGTGGCCGGGCTCTGTGGAGTAGAGAGTGCAGGGGTGTCAGGGCCTCCTGCCTTGGCTCTGCTGCCCATCTGGTCAGTGCATGGCTGCAGGCCATGAGGTCAGTTAGTCTGGAAGGCTTTATGGCGGCTCAGTTTCCAAGGTGGCCTTGTGATTGTCCCATGGCACTTCTGGAGGAGGCAGGCTTCTGAACATAGAGTTGTCTCTACTGTGTTTGCAGACTTGTCCTGAGGGGTTGGAGTGCGCTGCCTTCCGGTCCTGTGGGAGGAGTAGAGCCCTGTGGGTCCTGGAGCCTGTGGATGCCTTTGCTTTTAAGTTTGCAGTGACAGCTTCTGTTTTTCCTGCACCCTGCCCCAGAAGTTGTATAGCTTGTCTGAAAGGGATAAAGCCTCAGAGAACAGAAAAGTCACGGAAAGTTGTAATGTACAACCAGCAAAGAGGAGAGGGCTGTGGGTTTCACTGTGGTCACCGTCCGTGGTGAGAAAGGCGAGCTTTCGAAGGGCCAGGAAGCAGGTCAAGGAGTCAGGTTCAGGGATTTGAGGGGAAAGTTACATACCAGGCAAGCTGAAGAGGCGGCGAAGGCTTCTCGGGAATCCCTCCCAGGAAATTAGAAGCCAGACTGCAGAGGCACAGACTGTTCTGTAACAGGTTGAGTTTGTGCGTTTCTACGCCTAGAGTGCATTTTCTTAGAATCCCTCACCGTGATTTTGTAATGTCAATGAAGGCTTTTAGTTGACTAAGGAGTCTCGGGAAAAAGCTCTCCAGGTCCATCCCTAAACAGAGCTGAAAGTGCCCAGCAAGGGGCTGTCTGCTGTCCCCAGAAAGGCTATGTGGACGCCTCAGGTTGAATCAGAAACTGCTCTGTGGGCAGGGGTGTCCCCATCCCCTTTGCCTCTGAGGGGTACCCTCAGGGTAGTGGGCACCTGGCAGGGCTGCATTTAGTATAAACTCGAAGGTTCTCGCCCTGGCTGTCGGCCAGCTGGAAGAGGCCCCTGGGAAGTGCAGATGGTGGCTCCCTGGCTGTCGGGCTGCCCTGCAGGAGGCGCCATGGGTTCTGTGTCTCCCGGAGTCCTCAGCGGCCTCTAGCACTGCCCTCAAGGCTACTCACAGCAGTACAGCCAGGCACCCTTGGGGACAGAGAAACAATCCGTGCTTTTAAGGTAGTGTTGCTTATAAAGTTGAGTCCACCAGCTCCGCTGCTTGTGTCAGGAGGCCGGGTATTGAAGAGATGATCTGAGTGTCCCAGGAGTCACAGGAGAAATCAGTTGAGGCTGGCTTGGTACATGAAGGGCACAGGGCACCCTGCTGAAACAGTCCCCAGTGGAGGTTTGGTGGCATTGGCTTTGTTCAGAGCGGAAGTGACTGGCTGCCTTCGTACCTGGGAGTTGTCCACTACCTGTTCATGCTAGGGAAGGCCCCGTGGCGGTGAGATTTGGTCTCACTGTATGTCTGTGGGTGTGGCGTCAGAATTTTTTTTTTTTTTTAGGCTTTTCAATGTAAATGCGTCCCATGGGATTTAGGCAGCCCAGGTGCCGGTCTCAGGGCTCACCCGTGGTCGCAGCTCCTCGGAGGCCAAGGAAGATCCCTTGAGCCTGACTCCAGGCCGGGTGGCAACACGATGAGACTTTGTCTCGGAAGAAAACAAATCCGGGGAGGATGTACTGGGACCGAGGCTAAATAACCAGCCATTAGACCTTTTTCAAAAATTGCAAAGCCAACAAATAAGCAAGGGGTCTGTTCTCCTCTGTGCATTTGGGTTTCTCCTTGTAAGGTGGCCTAGGCGTTAGCACATGTCTCTGGTTCATGTTGGGACAGCCACACTGACACCATACTTGCTCCCTCCTGAGCTCTTTGAGGTGCCCGGACGGTGGCTGTCACGAGTGCAGCTGACATGAGCCCAGCAGGGCAGTGAAGGGACAGTGTCGAGCGCATGAGCCCAGAGCCTGTGCAGGCGTGAGAGTGCCGCCACCTCTGGGGACCGGGGAAAGCAGGACAGGCTCCTCGGCCCAGCCCGCAGCCCCTTTCTGGATAGAACAAGAGGCCCATGGGGTATGCCTGGCCTCAGTGGTGACAGCCCTTGGTCAGGGTGTGCGTCTTTGTCAGCCTGCTTGGGGCCTCGTACACCTCGTTCCCTGGGGAAGGGGACGGGCAGCGGCACACAGGAGGAGAAGTCGGTGTCTGTGAGATCCCGTGGCTGTGACCGGAAGTCCCCGTTCCCACACACACCTGCACTCAGGCTGCACATGGCTGCCCCTGAAGTGTCTGTGGCACTCACGCAGTGACGCATATGTCTCCTTTACCCCTGCCCTGCGGCTGGAAGCAAGTGTGTGCCCCGCCTGGGCAGCTCGCAGGACTTGGGGACAGCCCTGTGTGTGTTGCATGTTTGTGTCACCTCAATGCTGGAAAAGTGACTTACGGCTCGGCTTCCTTACCCCCAGTGAATGCACCCCTCCTGTCTTGAAGCCTCTGCCTGCACTGCCTGTGTCACTCACACCTTCCTGGGAGGGGACCTCTGAGCACCCCAGGGTGCCGCAGAGGCTTAACTAGCCTGGAGCTTACCCGGTTCCCTCCTCCATCCCCCAGTTCCCTTGGCCCCCAATTTGCAGGGTTGCCAGCTGCCCAGGCGGGCCAGCGCAGCACCTGTGGAGCCCCAGGCTGACCTCTCCCTGTGCTTGCCCACACAGACAGCCAGTCGGACTCTGAGATGCTGGTGGCCGGGGAGGTGCTGGATCTCACAGCCCGCGACCGGGAGCCACCGCCGCCAGCAGAGGGAGCCCCAGGGGAGCCACCAGAGGAAGAGGAGGAGGAGGCCGAAGGCCAGGCCGCCTCCCCTGCACTGGGAGAGGAGGAGGAAGAGGAAGGGGAGGAGGCCCCCGAGGAGGAGCAGGAGCCTGAAGAGGAGCACAGTGCCGAGGAGGAGGGAGACGCGGATGCTGATTGCCCAGAGGAAGACGCAGCCAGCAACAGGAGCCTGGACCTGGACTTTGCCAGCAAGCTGATGGACTTCAAGCTGGCTGAGGGCCAGGCTGCCACCCCAGGAGGCCAGGGCGCGGCTCCGCAGGACCAGAAGCACACCTGCAACACCTGTGGGAAGAGCTTCAAGTTCCTGGGCACCCTGAGCCGCCACCGGAAGGCACACGGCCGCCAGGAGCCTGGGGACGAGAAGGAGGCACTGCAGCTGGAGGGCGAGGGCCCGCCGCCCAGCCCCGAGCGTGAGGACAAGCTGGCGGAGCCCCCGGCGGCGCAGCAGGCCCCAGGCACTAGGGAGGCCACAGCAGAGAAGCAGGGCGAGGAGGCAGAGGGCCCCTCAGACGGGGAAGGCCCAGCCGAGAGGAAGTCCTCAGAGAAGAGTGACGATGACAAGAAGCCAAAGATGGACTCCCCCAAAAGCGCAGCCAGCAAGGCCGACAAGAGGAAGAAGGTCTGCAGTGTATGCAACAAGCGCTTCTGGTCCCTGCAGGACCTGACCCGGCACATGAGGTCCCACACAGGTAAGGCGGCCAGGGGCTCAGCCCCAGGGAGCGGGGAGCGAGGATCCACAGAAAGCAGGGCCCATGCTTTCTGGATCCAACCCTGGAGCCAAAAGATGCCAGCACTCACCCCTACCTTCCCTGCACAGCAGTAGCCCACCCTCTCCCTCTGTTGGCCAGGACTTAGGGGCACTGCTGTCCCTGCAGAGCCGGGGGCGGGCTGGCTCATCCTCTGCAGGGTCCCTGAGTGTCCCCAGGGCCTGTTTGGGTGCAGAGTGGGAGGGAAGGCTGCGAGGGCACACGTCTGTCCCATTCCCACTTCATGTAAATAAGCAGGCTGCGCACTGACGCCGTCACTCCTCACCCCAGGGGAGAGGCCGTACAAGTGCCAGACCTGCGAGCGGACCTTCACCCTGAAGCACAGCCTGGTGCGGCACCAGCGCATCCACCAGAAAGCCCGGCACGGGAAGCTTCACGGGAAGGACAGCGACAGAGACGAGCGGGCCGAGGAGGACAGCGAGGGCGAGTCCACGCACAGCGGTGAGCAGGAGGCCGAGGCAGGCCACGTGGCCATCACCCGCAGCCGGAGGGAGGGCCTGGCCAGTGCCACCAAGGATTGCAGCCACTGTGAGGAGAAGGCCGGGGCCGGGCGTGCCCCCAGGGAGCAGGCATCTGCCGGGGACCCCGGCCAGGAGAGCCCCGCCGCCCTGGGGCAGGACCTGCTGGAGTTATGCACCAAGCGGCCGGCGCGCCCCGTCCTGGCCACTGACAGTGCCTCACAGGTCCTGGGGCTGGAGTGATGGCCGCCGCGCCTTGCGCTCCTGAGGGCCTGGTGTCCTCGGCCACCGGGCCTGCGGGGGCAGGAGAGGGGCAGCAGTGTGGCCCGAGCTGTGCCACAGCCTTCCACGTGCTGTGTGGGCCCAGCCGGCCGTGCCAGTGCCTTAGCTCCTTCCGGCTCCCCACGTGGCCCCAGCAGCATGGAGGAGCCCCGCTCACCTGAGCACTGATGTGGCCTTTGGTGTTGGTGAATCTGTGATCATAGTGTTCGTTCTGTGAGCTGGAAACAGGAGAAAAGTTAACCGCATGCTGTTGGATGCCCATAGCCAACAACTGGAAGAAAATGATGTGAATTTCGTGCCCCGCCTGGGGCAGGAGTGGGCACCGCGCCAAGTCTCAAGTGGACCCCCCCCTCTGTCCCACGAGTCACGTGGAGGAGCTGTGGCCTGGTCCTCGGCGTCACCAGATGTGACGGTGGGCACAGGCTGCAGCGGGACTCAAGCCAAGAGCAGGAAAGACGTGCCGCTGCAGCCTGGAGCGCGTGCCTTCCCTTCCGCCCGAGTCAGAGGTGGCTGCTGTCCGGGTATCAGGATGTCCCTTCCTGGTGTACAGAGGG
Source organism: Hydrochoerus hydrochaeris (assembly GCA_004027455.1). Classification (NCBI taxonomy): domain Eukaryota; kingdom Metazoa; phylum Chordata; class Mammalia; order Rodentia; family Hydrochaeridae; genus Hydrochoerus; species Hydrochoerus hydrochaeris. The sequence goes on from PVLA01005493.1 coordinate 134,126, forward strand.
GTCACCTCCCGGGGACTCCCTGTGGAAGACACGCCAGGACGCCAGCTCGTCAGCTCCCCTCCCCATTCGGTATATGTTATTTTTAATATTATTATTATTATTATTATTATTATTTTTAGTTCACCAGTTTGCTGGGCTCTTAAGTCAGCAGAAACACGTGGGCAATATTTGTCCTGGGAGACCTGTGCCACCCCCGCCCCGTACCCAGTGCCGTGTGCCTGACACTCTCCTGGCTGCCACGGTGACAGCTCTTCTACTGTACCCACCAGCCCTCCTTCCGGGACTGCAAAGCCCAGTGGCTCCGCTAGAGGCTACCGGCGACAGACGCCTGCCTGCCAGGCCTCTGCAGGCCTCGCCCCAGCTGTGCTACTGTCATTTGAAAAGCAAGGAAATACTACTACTGCTAACAAAACTACACAAGCAGGGTGTCAGATGGACGGGGGTGGCACCTGAGGACAGACCCCACGCCTGGCCTGATCCCCCACTGCAGAGAGGCGAGGCTCCCTTACTACAGCCCCCGCGCAGCGCAGCCCCGCGTGACCGAAGGAAATCCTACTGTGGCTGACCTGGTGCTCGCGCCCCGCGCTCCAGCCGGCCTGCTGCGGCCACTGGGGCAGCCTGTGGGCCTCGAGCCTCCCCTCCCCACTGTCCAGCGCCTAAAGCACAACCACCCCGATGTCACAGGAAGGGACTCCTGAGATCTTGAAGTGGCATCTTTGCAGACGAAGGGAGGTTGAGGGGTACATGGCGTTTAACTGCATCCGGATGTGCAGAGCAGGTTGGAAAGCAGGTTTTAGTTACTGTAGAGGCGAGTGCACGTCAGAACCAGGGACCCCTTGGTGTCCTCTAAGTTAAAACCAGTTCATGCGCCCCTTAGTTGTTTTTTATTATTATTACAATTGTTGTTATCTTCGTTGTTATTTGGGGTTTCTTGTGTTTTGTTTTCTTCGCAACTCTCCACACTAAACTCGCAATATTGTGGGGAGAAGCCGGGACTAACCCCGCCGCAGCGGACGCAGCAGGGCCGGCTCCCAGCCTGCGGGGCCGGGCTGCCGCGTGCGGGGTCACCGTTGAGTTCGAGCTTTACTTAGCCTGGATCTGCACCCTGTAGGCAGTGAGGTCTTGCCACATATACTAGTGAGGCTGAGAAGTGTGTTCTTTGTTTGTTGTTCCTCCCTCCCTCAATGTTAAACTGTGAAATTTGTGATTTGTTTAAAGGCTGGGTGAATCGTAGCCTAGTTTGCATGTCCAGCTAATTTGTTTCTATACATTTTGTTTGATTCTCTTTCTCCTTCTCTCAGGGCTTTTAATAAAAAAAAAAAAAAAGACAAGCATACACACACACACACACACACATACACACACACACACGGATCTTTTGAAAAGTTTTTCGAGGTGCAAGTTGTTTTCTCCTTTTTTCTCTTGATTAATGGACATAATGCTGAGATTCAATCACTACATGAAACGCCCGGCGGTGAGAACAGAACAAAGTGCCGGAGCTGTCACAGACGGTGCCGACACCCGCTTCGGACCCACGTGCCCCCCCGCCCCCCCCCCACGCTCTCCAGAAGGAAGTTGACCCTAGTGATTTCAGCCCATGCATTAAACAGGAAGCAATAATATGTAGAATTCATATTTTTCTAAAGGGAACTTAAAAACTGCTGCTACATGTTATGTAAAATTGGTTTATGCCACACGAACAGAGAATCACAAGTTTGGTTTTGGTACTTTTTGTTCCTCTTTGTACTCAGTTGTGTAGAACTTCCAAATCCAGAATGAGAAGAAAGCTGTTCTGTACGGAACCATCTGAGCAATAAATGTTATGTTTTAAAGATGGCAGATGCCGGGCACGTGGCCGTCCTGTGCTTTGCTGTCCTCCGGTCCCGGTCCTGAGTCCCCGCGTGAGGCTGGGGCACTGGCAGGAGTGGTCCCCTGAGGGCCCTGGGTTCGGGGAGGTGCGCGGGAGGACTCCTGTCCCCAAGAATCCAGGCGGCGGCAGCAGGGCTGACAGCCCTGTGGCCACGATGGACAGCAAGACGTGTTTCAGGGACAGACCCCGGAGCTCAGGCGGGGAGCAGGGCCAGTTCCTGCTCAGCCACCAGCCCAGTCATCACCCTTGGGCTGGGGGTGGCCAGTGGGGGGCAGGTGTATAGAGAAGGAGGCCAGAGGTCCCTCCAGGGTCACCCCACTGTGACCTCACGCCCCCCACAGCCGCAGCCCAGCGGCCAAGCCCTCAGCACAGGACTCTGTGGTCCCAACCTGAGGATGCGGTGCCTTCAGCTGGGTGCTCCCCCAAGCTCCAGGTGGGCAGAGGAGCAGCTGCCTGGTACCAGCCCTGCTGGGTCTCCAGGGCTTCTGCGTGCGCCAGGCTTGCTGACCCTGAAACAGCTTCTGTGGCTGGAGGTGCCCTCTCACTAAGATGCCCTCCCTGGCCAGGAAATCAGAATTCTCCCCCTCAGCCTCTGGAGTAGCAGAGGTCGCAGGTGTGCACTGCTGCTCCGGGCTCCAAAGGCTCCTTTGACCGGCCGAGTGTCCTAGCCTCCAACTGCCCCCCCATCACTACCCCCCCAGGAAGCAGGGGGGGCGATCCGTTTATTTTAAACTTATAATTGAAGGTTGCACATTCAGAGCAACAAAGCCAGTCTAGGCCTCCAGAGTCTGTATCCTAAATAAGAAACGGGCAGTCGCTCCTTTCCTGGGCTCCTCTCAGGAGAAAGAAGCCACAGCCTGGCGAAGTGGGGCCGCCCCAATCCACAGCCGCTGTTGGACAGGAAGTGACTCAGAGGGGTAAAGGGGCTGCCATTGCGCCAGCCCTAACTGCGGGCCTGATCCAGCAGGGCTCTGGCTGTGGCATAACTCGGCATGGCAAGTTTGCAGAATTTTTATGAGACAAGAGTCTTGTAGTGTGTAGTTCACGCCGGCCCCCAACTTTGCCACGACCTTCCTGCCTCAACTTTCCAGTGCAGATGGATGTGGCGGTGAGATAAAGGCAGTCGTCTGTGCGGTCCGCGCGGGCGGACACCGCAGCAGCTCTTCCCAGGCCGCCGTGACCCCAGCCTCTTACCGACTCGGGCTCGGCACTACCGGATGGAGGGGCTGCGCTCCATCCCGGGACCCCCTACCCGATCGACCCCCGACCCGGTCTTCCCCCTCCAGCGGGAGCCCCCCGCCCCAGTCCCGGGCTGGTGGCTGGAGACCCCATTCCGGCGTCCCGGGCCCGGCTCCGGTTCCGGTCAGCAGCCCCCCCACCCAGCCCTCGGACTCTGCAGCTGCTGGGCCTCGGGGTCCCGCGCCGCCCGCCGGTGCCCCGCGCGCCGACCTCGGACGAGGCCCGGACTCTGCGGCCAGAGACTGCGACTCCCTGGGCGGGAGCGCGTCGCGCTGCGGACGGGACTGGTGGGGGGGGCGCGGCTCCCGAGGGGCGAGGAGGGCCCCGAACTGGGGACAGGAAGGAAGGGGCGACCGGGTGGGCAGGGGGGCAGGCGGGGAACCGGGGCGCAGAGGCGCACAGCGGCCGGGGCGCGTCGCGGGGCAGCGCGGCCTCGCGTGGGCTCCGACTCGGGGTGCCCCGGCCCGGTTCCTAGGCGCAGCCGGGACGGTCCTGTGCCGAGGCGCCAGGGGGCGCCCAGGGACCGCTGCCCGCAGCCACTCGGGCCGCCGCGGGCGGGGCCACGGCACATGCTGAGCCCAGGTGAGGTCTTACTTAGGGTGCTAGTTAAGGAGCCAGTTAGAGAGCTAGTTAGGGAGCTGGCCAGTTAGTTACTGAGACAGAATCCACCCCCCAGGCCGGCCTTGAACTGGCTTAGCGCGGGCCGCTGGGCCGCAGGCTGTTCCTCTGCCCTCCGGTTGTTGAGTTGTGTTGTTTCCTTGGTTTTTTTTGGTGTGGGGGGGCTGCAGATTGAACCCAAGAACTTTGCACCGCGCTATTTCCTCAGCCACTTTCAACTTTTATTTATTCTTAAAGTGTCTCGTTAGGGCATTCAGTTGCCCAGGCTGCATTCCGGCTGGAAGTCCTCCTGCCTCAGCCTCCCAGAGTGCTGACCCTTCAGGTGAGCGCCCAGGTGAGGGTTAGAACTCCAGGCGTGGGAGGGGTCTCATGTACTTGTAGGACCTGGAGCTGTGTGTTGAGTTCACCTGGTTATAAAAGGAGGTCAGGAAGGGCTGGAGGGATGGTTTCTCTTGGCCTCGTTCATATCCAGTGCAGGACAGGGGCCTGACCGCCCGAGGGCTGCAGTGTCCCCTCCAAGTCACTCGCAGTCACTGTCAGCAGCCCCAGGACACCTGGATGGAGAAGAGCTCAGGCCACAGAGATTCCAAGAAGACTGAGAAGACCCAGGAGGCCGTGGCCCCAGCCTGGGTGACACGGAAGAGGTGGGCAGTGCCGTGGCCCCAGGGGACCCATGTGGCACTGCTGGCAGCTGGATGACCACGGCACGGCAGGCCAGGAGGAGAGCTGCAGGCCAGGGACCCAGGAGCTCTCGGCAAACCCCGGGGACGTCACCGGCGGTCTTGTCACCTTCTCCTCCCTGGGACAGGATACCTGGCACCCGGGATCCACACCTGCATTTGGCCCGGCAGAGGGGAGCAGTCAAGGGAAGAGTAGAGATGAAGCCTTCTTGTCCAACCAAGGTGACCCCGCCATGAGCCCAAGGAGCAGCACCGCGGCCCCGAATCCCACACAGCCCCCCAAAGCCCTGCTGGAGCCCGGGGCTGCGGGGATGTCAGAACTAAGCTGCGCCACCCACACAGCCACCTCGGGGTGCCCGGGAAAGGACACACAGAGTGAAGCCCAGTGACAGATCTTCCCTGGGCACCGTCAGGGCCGCGCTGGGAGGGCAAAGGGCTGCGCGAGTCCCAGTCCCTTCCCGGCACGTCACCGGTGACGTCTTCCCGGCAGCCGGAGGAAGAAATGGGCCTGCTGAATGTTGTCACAAAGCTGGGAAATTCTCCGGGCCTGCAGCCATGTGACAGACCTCAGGGCTCCCGGGGTGCTGTGTGACCACCTCTTCACGGAGCAAGATCCCTGGTCTCGCCCGGAGCCCTCCAAGTGCCCCTCCCCACCAGCTGCCGGGTTGGAGTCACCTCAGAGTTCCCTTGACAACGAGAGTCTCATCGAGCAGGTGTCGGGGATCCGGGGTGTGGACCCCGTGTCCCCATTCCATGCATGCCGCCGGGGCCCGGCTGTCTGATTTCATGTGTTTGGCAGAGGAGGAACTTGCCAGTAGGTCTTTTGGAAGGGGGTAGGTGGGGTTATGGCTGATACATTGTGTTAGATTTATGTTGCAAATCAAGAGCAAAGAGCCCAGCAGGGTGAATTAAAAGTTGTATGTTGGACCAGAAAGAAAGCTCCAGTAAAGCTTTGGATGGCAAAGATAGAGCTGAGATCTTGATTGCTGAGAAGGAACAGAAGAATAAAAAGATGGCCTGGGTGCCTTGCAGGAAGTGGGAGGCCTCTACCCTTGGCAGCCTCAAAACTGCCAAGTAAAAGGCTGTGTCGAGGAGAAAGCCTCCCAGAACCAGGTTCCAGAGTGGTGCTGGCATATTCACAGTCCGGTTCAGAGCGCCCAGCGATCCGCTTGACCCTATAGCAGAGAGAAGTCTGGCCACCACTCTAGCTGGCAGCAGACCTCAGCGTCGTCTGCATGGTGCTGATCTTAGGTGTATACGGAATGCAGAGTTCTGAGGTTAAAAAGGTTTCCGTCTCAATTTCAGAAGGCCTGGGGGGCCAGGAAGTGTGCCCCCGACAAGGCAGAGTGTGAAGCCAAAGGTGTGGTGGAGAATCCAGGAGTCTGGAAAAGCCAGGAGCGTGAATTGTCTGAGGAAACCTGCAAGGAGGGAGCAGAGTGGCCTAAGAGACCCACTAAGCTGTGGGGCTCCAAACACCAGAAGTGCCATCGGGGTGGGTCCACACAAGCCCTTCAGCGCTCACAATCTGCGTCAGATGCTGGATGTGCCACCACAGGACTTCCCATCTGCCCTGCTGGACTGTGGACTTGTTTTGGTCCCAATCCTTTGTAACCCTGTTTGTACCTTCTGGAGTGGCGATATTTATCTTGTGCCATTGCATGCGGGAAGTGTTTCACTTTGTTTTCATTTGGACAGGGGCTCGCAGCTAAGGTTTGCCTTACATTTCGGGGGAGTCTTGGGACTTGGGCTTCTCAGCCACACTTGCAGATGGACTGAACGCCTCGTGCATAAAGGATGTGCATGAATCTTTGGGGACCAAGGACAAAGTGTTACGATCCTAGTGTAATATAATGTTGACGGACAATACTGGTTCTTAAGGATTGCTAAACCTGTATTACAATGTTCAAGTTGTGAAAGAATAAGAATAAGCATGTCTTGTATATAGAAACCAGTTTAGAGAAATGTGTCTGGTTGACAAATGTGTTATGGTTGATACATTGTGTCAACTTGAGAAGTTTAGAAATTTAACCCAGAGAGACTCAGCAGGGAGCCAGGGTTTGTTCTTTGTAAACATGCTTGTGCAAGGAGTTTTCTGAGTGGTGCACCAGCCCTCGGAGGGGGTGTGCAGTGTAAAGGAGAAAAAGAGAGACCTGCTTCCCCCGCCTGCGCCTGCTCTGGCTGCTTTTACTGGCTGCTGCCTTGCAGTGCTGACCCCTGTGCCGCGCCACCCTGCCTTCGGGCCAGCGGATTACGGGCCGAAACCTCCACACACTGTGAGCTAAATGAAGCTTTCCTTCCTTTATTTTGGACACCAGGTATTTTATTTCAGCAATGAGAGAAAAGTAACCGTGACAGGCAGGTCCCCTCACCATCCCCTTCTTGTCCTGCCATCCTCCTCCCTGCTTCCTGGCTGCCCTGAGGGGGTCACCTTCACTCCTGACAGCCCCCGATAGCCGTGAGCCGGGACAGCCCTCTCGGGGTGGGGGCACCTCTCGGTGTTGCATCCCAACCCCGTAGTGACCTGCACGGCCCGGGGCCCCAGACGGCAGGGAGGTGGTCCCCTCCTTTTCTGCATGTCCTGCTACTTCCCGGGGCCCTGTGTCCTCCTGCCCGCCTCCCCACTTCCTCACCTCTTCTTCCCGTCTGCCCAGCCCTCAGTACCCAGAGGCCCAGCACCAGTTACCCCATCCTGGCCCAGGCCAGTGCAGATCCAAGTCTGGGGCCTCCGGGCAGACGCACCCCATATTTATTTCAGCCCAGTGGGTGTCCGTGCAAGGTCCAGAGGGCGCAGCCACGTCCGTGACCTGCAGGCAGCTGGGCCACCTTGGGCCACACCCCAGGCCTGTGGCTTTGCTTGATCCCACTCTAAGTGCCACCCGTGCCCCAGGGTGAGCCCAAGCTGACCCCCAGCAGTCCAGAGCTTGGGCCGCACAGCCAGCAGTCTCGGCCAGGATCCAGAGTCCCCACGTTGCCCAGCGCCCGCCACACTGACACCAACACCCATGCTGCAGACCGAGGACCCAGGGCTGTGCGGGAGCGCCTGGGCCGTCCGTGCACCTCGGCGAGGTGAGCCAAGCAGCCTCCGTGAGGCTGGGCCGGGTGTGCAGGAAGCTGCGTCCTGGTCCCCTGCCCGTCCTCCCCGAGCAGCACACAGAGGCACCCGGCCAGGCTCAGGTTCTGGTAATAGCTGTGGCAGGGAGGCAGCGGGGCTGGGGCCGGAGGACACGGGGACAGGTGGCAGGCCAGCTCTGGGCCCACTCCCACTGTCTCTCCCTGTGGACCTGTGCAGGTCCAGGCAGCTGTGACAGGGACAGGTGAAGGCAGCTGTGTGCCGCAGAGGGGGACAGCGAAGGCTTCCCTTGCAGGTGACAGCGTCCCCACCACTGATAGGCATCTTGAAGTACCACGCCGAGAAGAGCACTGAGTCCTTCCCGCTGCCCCTGCCCTGATCCCCGAATAGCATCGAACACTCAGGTCCTGCCAGGTGACCAGAAAAGAACAAGAGCAGCTGCAATGGCCACTCTAGCACCTGCAAAGCGGCACTTCCTTAGCTCAGTGGAGCTGAATGCACCTCAGCCTCAGGGCCAGCAGCAGGGCAGGGTGACAAAGGTCCACACGGCAGTTCAGTCCAGCCTGGGCGGCTCAGCAAGACTCTGTCTCAAAATAGAAAATAAAGCGCTGGGAAGCAGCTCAGAGCAAAGGCCCTGGGCTCCATCCTCAGCCTTGCAAAGCAAACCAGTAAAAATCAGCCGGAGCGGAGTGGTGGGCGGGGCTGAGGCAGGGAAAGAAAACAACTGCCCCGCCCACGACCTGGGGACACGCGTGTGAGGGGAGACCCAGGTGCCCCGGGGCGTGGGGACCCGGGGTCAACCGGCCTGGTTGGGGGGACAGGCCTGCTGCAGGGGCTGTGGGGGCCTCCAATGAGCCAGAGTTGGGCTCTGGGACCCCACGCAGCGCTGGAAGCCAGTGAACCCTAAGGCTAAGGCTCATGGGAGCAGCGCTGAGGGTTAAATCATACACTCCGGACAGAGGAGGAAGGGCCACTGAGGCTGAGGCAGGAGGATCGCCACGGGTCTGGGGCAGCAAGACCCTGGAGAGAGGAGACAGAACTAGCTCTAGTCACTCGCTCACGGTCCCTGCGGCCCAGCCCCGCAGGTGGCCCTGGGGACCCCGCCTCAGGCACAGTCTTTCTACTCAGAAGCCAGGAGCCTCCCAGGAGGCGCCCCGGCAGGGACGGCGCAGCGGCTGCGATACCACGAGCGGGCGGCGGGGGGCGGCAAAGCCCAGCCGGCGACAGGCACAGGCCCGCTCAGCCGCGCGTCTGGGCCCGCGGAGCTGTCCCCGCGGCTGCTCACCTGCGGGGCCACGAGCCCCAGCCGCGCAGCCGCGGGTCATCCGGTCCCCAGAACCCAGCCGGGTGAGCCGCAGGGGGCGCAGCCCGGCTCCCCGCCGCCTCCCTGGCCGCTCTCCGGGCTTCGCAGGGCACAGCGCCTGCTGGGCCTCACGCATGCAGGGCGGGGTGCCGGCCACATCTGAGACAGGGACAGGGGCAGCCCCTGTCTGTCACACTCACCCTCCATACCTGGGTGCCGCAGGAGCCCGCTGCTGCTGCTACAGGTGTCAAAGATCATGTGCAAGAAGTGGGTGGAGCCGGGCAGAGGGGGGCACCTGTGGAGAAGCTGAGGCAGGAGAATCACTGCCAACTTCAAGACCAGCCCAGGCTCCACAGTGAGCTCAAGGCCAACCTGAACTGCACAGCAAGACCTGTCTCAAAAAGAGAAAAACAGCTCCCAGGGGAAATGACACATCTCTAACACTTTTTCTTTCCTCTGCTTAGTAGTATTTCAGACACACTCTGCCTCTTATCTCCGAGTGCCACAGCTGCAGGCCCTGCCCACAGCAGGGCTGGCAGCCACTGGTCAGCTGGGGAAACCACCAGAAAGCCAGGCGCCAGCTTGGGTTCACCAGGCTCACACAGATCCTCGGAGAGCGGGAAAGCTCCCGCAGGAGCTTTAAAGTGTCACAGCCTCCACTGTTGCCACACGGAGAGCGGAGAGGTCTTGTGGTTCCAACGTATCACCACCCTCAGCTTCACGCCACACAGCGCTTCACAAGTAAAACCTGACTGAATTGTGCTGCTGCAAATCACACTGAGTGTGCAAGCACTAGAACGGAAAGTTGGGTGCGGTGGCACACACCTGTAATCCAACACTCTGGGAGGCTGAGGCAGGAGGACTGCAAATTCCAGCTCAGTATAGGCAACTTAGTGACTTAGGGAGATGCTCTCTCAACACAAAAAAATTAAATCGCTGGGGACATTGCTCAGTTTGGAGGCCCCGGGCTCCATCCCTAACCCACACACTCGGCCACTCCAAGCCCTCGCTCCCTTTTTTTTTTTTTTTTTTTTTTTGAGACAGTGTTTCACTGTGTAGCCCAGGCTGGCTTCAGACACTGTGTCCACACTGCAGTCCATGGCGACCCACCTGTCTCAGCCTCCACAGTGCTGTGGTCACAGGTGTGCACCACCACACCTGGCAACCTCTGGCAGTGACCAGAAAAGAAGAGATTTGAGTTAAACTCAATTCAGATTACTTCAAAGTCCTGTAACTTGTTCGATTCTGAAGTGGGGAGAATTGAAACCTACCTGTAATGCAGGGGCAGGGATTTAGCTCAGCGGCACAAGCGCCTACCTGGCAAGCACAAGGTCCTGAGTTCAATCCTTGGTACCAAAAAAAGAAAAAAAAAAAAACCCTAATTCACAGCACAGCCAAAAGCAGCGATCATTTGTTAACTACTTACTCAACACCGCTTCTTAAACCCACGGCCAGATCCTGGGGTCCAGGTGACCAACAGGCGTCGGCTTCGGTGGCCCAGGCCTGCAATCCCGGCTGCCGTGCAGACACCCGGCTCAGCCGATGGGGAAACAGCAGAACCAGGAGCTGTAGCGAGGACTGCAGTGCGGATGCAGCCGATGAGAGAGGACACCCTGGTGACCCAGCGGGCACCACCCGGGACCTCAGCTGGGCAGGGTGGCGGGTCACAACCTCTCAGGGCCCTTGGCACACAGGCCACAGCGGTCAGAGCCCCCAGTAGCCTTCCGGCCATGAACCAGTCACCAAGGTACACGGTACACAGCTGGGACAGCTGACCCAGAGCCTGGGCCAAAGCCCCGCCCTGCCGGCCCAGGGTGCCTGCTTCCTCTCTGGGAGGTGGTCAGGACGGGCGCTCCGAGGGGGTTGTCCTTGGGAGTGTTTATGTGTTGCTTGGCCCTGGACTGTGACAGCACAGGGACACCAGACTGCCCTGGGGACCCTGACGCCTGCAGAGCCCACAGCTCACTCCACAGGCAGGCAGGGCTGCCAAGCTCCAGGCACCTGGAGGCCTGCAGGGTCTGAAACTGCTGCCCTCAAATGACCGGACGACCTGGTCAGTGGAGGACAACACCGAGCTGTCCCGCACACCAAGTGCATCACTTCAAGACATGCAGCACCACACTGCCTGGCTCCCAGTGACCCCACAGCCCGGCCCAGCAGGGGCCCTGCCTCACCCTGGCCATTTTTGATGCTGAGTCAAAGGGTGGTAGTGACACTTCAGATCCCAAGGCCTTCCCACTACACTGTGTCCCCGGCCCCTAGTACTCTTGCTGCGTCTCACTAGGTTTGTGGAGAAGGTCCTACTGT